>APFE030184567.1:17234-60727 GCA_000404065.3 Pinus taeda
TTGATCGAATATAGCCATTACTTGAAATTATGTCTTTGCATTGCTCTCTATTTAAGCTTTTGTCATGGTCTACATCTTTATCTAGTCCTGATGATGAACCACGCTTGTTGGTTCAAAACGCGTTGGCCAAAAATTCTCTTAGGTGATTTCTATCAAAAGACTTTGTTTAATTCATTATGGATCACAGAAGCTTGAATACAAAAACTATTTTTTAGCAAAGCCTTTCAGCTTGTGGATGGAACAAATTGGTAGCCTTTGACATGTGATTGTTTAGTGGCATACTTTGGTACTTAAGCTAAAGTTAACGACCCTCTAATAATAAAGAAGCCCCACTAAAGCCTAAAAACCACCACAAATGCTAAATTAAGTAGTAGAACTCAATTTAACTTGTAGAAACATGTGTTGAAGGTCTCATAACTTGGAGAACATATTCAAAAGACAAATTTTGAATATGCGAAAGCTAGAAATAAGGATTCATGAAATTATAGAAAAAAATCAAAGAGACCAAAAATAAAAAATCAAAATCAAAATATTTATAAGTAGGCTTGAGAAAGTAGGTTGCCCATTATATTTGTGTGGAGAATTTTGTGTGAGAGGTGATGTTGCTAGTGTATACAGTAGTGAGAGAGTGTTTAAGGTATTGGTGATTAAGCAAGAACTTGTTTTCTTTGGAAAGTAAAGTAAGCATTCATGGTTATAGTATGAAAATAGATGAAATATGAATCATTGAGTGTCAAGAAAATTGTATCTTGCAGATCAGGGGTCGGTGCTCCTTCTAGTAGTTGTTGGTAAATATTTGGGGTTGTAACTCGAATCATTTGTAGTTGATAAATCAAGGAGTTGTAGATTCCTACTATTTTTAGCCAGAGAACTGTAAAAGTAAGTTGTATCTTGCCTTGTGAAGTAATTGAAGAACAATTTGAATAATTTTTGTGTTCCATTCTGATTACTGATATTATTTCTTGTTTTGCTTCTTTGAATTAATTTTTGAAGTACTTTATCATGTCCTAGTGTTCTTACACAAGTGAAAGAAAAATTTTTAGGATGGTAAAATTCTTAGAATACTGACTCACCCCTGTCTTAGTATTATCATAGTCTCTCTCTCTCTCTCTTCTCTATATATATATATATATATATAATATATATATAATATATATATATATATATACAATGATCACAATAAAAAAGCCTTAAATCTTATACAAAAAAAATGTAATATCACGAAAAATGGATAACTTGTTGGCGTAATTTGGGCATGGCCAAAAATCAAAGCTATTGGCTACCGCCATAACAACGAGAGTATATATAGCATATGATAAGTAAAATTTACTAGAAATTTATGACTTATTGAGAGTTGGGACTTCAAGAGGATGCTTGAGCCTACTTCCTAAGCTTTATCAAAATGAGCCTAAGATGCCCCTCATTGGATTCAAAACTAGGTTGAAGGGATAGTGGCCCATTGTTCCAACTACTAGGTAATTCAACAAGTATACTAGAAAATTATATAATTATTGGTATGAGAGCATAGAAAGATAAGGGAAAAATAACAATCATAAAATAATAAGTAAAAAATAAGTGACAACTTGAAATAACTTACCGCATACAAGCAAGAAGGTTGGGAAAGATACTTGAGCACAAAGATAGATTGATCTATGATGATGTAAGTTATAGTGGCCCTAAAATTGGCATACTCAACAAAATATACATGTTTGAAAGGGATAGGAATATTTATAAATGAGCAGATGATTCCATCAAACCAAAATTCAGAAAGGATTTTCAAAACATAAAGAAATCTAGAATGGAAGGAAATTGAAGGCCATTAGAAATCTGAAATGTGTTATTAGGGATAAGGACCAATGTGACAACAATAAATAAGAATTTGGAAAAAATTATGTCATTTTTCAGATTCATTGTGCTTTCCATGTTGTAGAGGTCCTATCACTAGTACAAGATGGCTAATTAGTTACTAAAAAAAGACTAAAATTTGCATACAAATGACTATTTTTCGGTCGGTGAGCAATAGTAGATAATTTACAGTATCTTATAACACAACCAACTTTTAGTCATTTTTAGCTTATTCATTGATTGGTTTTCTCAATTTTGTTGTCTACGAGTATATTTAGTCATTTATTTCCACAATTAATGACCAAATATTAAAAAAAAAAAAAAAAAAAAAAAAAAAAACAATACATTACTAAATGATCACCGGAGGAAACCAATTAATGAGCACAATGTTGGTCATGTTATGAGATACTATAAATTAGCTATTAATAGTCATATATATCCAAAATTTAGTCATCGTTTGAAACCAGTTAATGACCAAATAAATATGACTAAATTTTTGTCATGTTATAAGATACTGTAAATCGGCTACTAATAGTCATATATATGCAAAATTTAGTCATCATTTGTAATTGCAAATTTATCATTTGCAGTAGTCATTTATCTTTGTTTGGTAGTTTGGTAGTTTCATATTCACTATATAAATTACTACTTTAGTAGTTTATAATCATTTCATTTACTTTAGTTAACAATCGTTATAAAGAACTAATTTAGTCGTATATTCATTTTATTTGGGTTCATCATTAATAAATATAAACTACTAATTTAGTAGTTTTAGATTGATTTTTTGGGTTCATTAATAATGAACATAAATTAATTAGTATGGTTTTGCAAATAAATTAAAACAAAAAACAAAGTGTCATACAATGTACATGTTCATCTAATATGAAAACACAAAGTTACATATGTTAATTACAATACTAAGTAATATCAAGTGCAACTATGAATAATTACAACCACATAAATTATAATATATAAAATGTCAAGTACTACAATATGAGTTTCCATCTTAGAAATGGTTGGAGTACAATTTACACATTAAATATTGTTTCATCACTTTAAAACACTATCATTTTGTTGCCAAGGAATTGCATGTGAATTCACCAACTTTGGAAGCTTGACCATTAGTCTCTATGTGTATGTCTTATGTGAGATATTGGCTCCACAAGTACCACTAGACCAATGCTTTTTTCTCTCTCTTTAATTTAAATTTTTTCACTATAGTGTCATTTTTCTCCTCTTTCTTCAATTCATGCTTCTTTCCATCAATACTCAGTTCCTTTATATATATATATATATAATGCAGAGTATAATACATGAAAATCAATGAACCCTAGAATATAAGTTAAAGTAAACTATAAAATATTTATACAATATATACCTCCACATCAAGAATATTGTTAATGCCATTTTTCACCATAAAACCAAGAAACTCGAACAAGTTTTCTTGAGTTGCGCAATAGTGGACACTATGTGACCAAATGACCTTTAAAAACAAAGCAATTAAAACATCACCATAGAATAAATTTTCTACCTACTATGTTCTCAATGTACAACATTTTTTGATGAAGTGTTATCTTCAACTAAACTAATAAATGTGACTAGATGCACACATTTCTATCCCAATATTTTGAATTTTCATTCTTATAGTACATTGCAATTTTTATTTTATACAACATAATAAAAGACAACAGAGCTAGCAATTTATACTGAGAATGCCTCATGTTCCACTTTTCGAAGTTGTATCGTTTCCTCTAATTATATTTATTCTTCTGGTCAAGTAAGAGTGGAGCCTTCAATTAACTAAAAAAAAGATACATATGGTACAAGTCTTTAAAAGTGTAAAGACCAATAAAAGACATACCCATTAATGATTAATAGAAAACAGGGTCAACAAAACGCAAAACCTTACACACAAAACCTCCAACCATTTTAAAGCTTGATATCCATTCGATAAGAACCCAATTGATCCGACAGTCCTCATAGATATCACATCAGAAACTTGCGCGACAGTTACCCGCTTCACGAAGCCGATAGAGATTATAAACCATTGGTCTATAAAACTTCGGGTCCTATCTTAGACTTAACCTTTGACCATTTTAAAACCCGATATCCTTTTGATCAAGAACTTAAATGATTCGACAGTCCTTAATGATATCGTACCAGGAACGTGCGTGACACTTACGCACTTCAGAGAGCCAATAAAGATTATAAGCCATAGGTCTATCCAAATTCGGGTCTGCTCTTAGAACTAACCTCCAATCATTTTAAAACTCGATATCCATTTGATCAAGAGGCTTTTTATCCAACGGTCCTCAATGATATTGGATCGGAAACTTGCGTGACACTTACCCACTTTACGAAGCCGATAAAGATTATAAATCATTGGTCTACAAATCTTTGGTTCCACTCGTAGAATTAACCTTTGACCATTTCCAAACCTGATATCCATTCGCTAATGAAGGCCATCAAAACCTATGGCATGCGACCCTTCAACTAGCACCTTGCTTACCAAATACTCATCCCCCGTGGTTAGCTATGACTTAAACATTAACTGTGGGATCGACGGTTAGGATTTACTGCAACACTTCAATTAGAGGATATAGAATCCCAATCATACCGAATATAGCTTTCATTACATAGCACTCCTTCATTCGTCAGATGATCAACTAACGTATTGGCTTTTCTTCGCACATGAACAAAGCTGACAGTTCTTAGGGTTCACAACTAGGAATGAATACACTAAAAGACCTGGGATAGCCTCCAATGTTTAGACACTTTTCAGGTGTCATTCCGTTACACTTTTTCTTGGCTGCATTAATGACCAATTTAGAGTCAACTTCAATGATGGCATTGTGTAAATCTGACTCGATCAGGATTTCCAGGCGCTACTCTAAGGCCATGAGCTTCACCATGTTATTACTAGTAGTCCCCAAATGACGGTGAAATATATCTTTTATGTGCCCCTTCTCATCTCTTATGACACCGCCAAATCTAGCCATCCTTGGGTTGCCCTTAAAAGCCCCGTCTATATTGATTTTAAAAAAACCATGAGGAGGAGGATGCTAGATATCTTTACCAACAGTTTTTTTGCTCACACCCTTGTTAGTGCTTTGGCAAACCAGAGAATGGAGACCCAACTACAGCAGTATGCGACCATGTTCGGCTGAAGGAGGGTCCTCAGGAATTTTCCGCATAAGGGCTCCTACTGTATCTTTGAGATATCATAAAATTTGGACAATGATGTTATGGGTCAAGCATGTTTTGTTCTTGAAAATCCTGCCATTATGTTCTTTCCAGACATCCTAGATAGTAAAGCCTAGAACCAGAGTCCAAGCCTTGTAAATGATTTCATTACCTAAGAAATCTTTCCTCCAATTCTTCAAAGTGTTGGTGATGCTGAGTCTATCCTTGTCAGTTTGCCTAAACACTAAGACTGCCCAATCCCACAAGGTAGAGGTGAAGGGGCAGAGGTTTAGTAAATGTTCCATCGTCTCCTCCTGTAAGCTAGATAAATGGCATTTGGATGGGCCAAAAAATCCCATTTTCAGAAGATGCTCCCATGTGATCATTTTCTTTTGGTGAACCAACCACATAAACAACTTGATTTTCATCCATTGCGAGTTCTGCCAAAGGTCATTCGAAACCTGATTAGGGTTTGGATAATAAAAAACTAGGGCCAAGCAATTAGCTTCTTTGAGTTTAAAGGTGCCTTTGTTGTTTCCACCCCATCTCAGTTGGTCAGACGCGGATGACACAAAAATATTCATCTCCTCGAAGTCAAGAGCAAGAGAATATGCCTGGGCCTTCAAAGGACTCTCTTCACTATAACCAATATCCTTCCACATTCTCCATTTACCATTGCCCCTTACCTGATCCCAGAAATCACTTACTATAAGTAAAACTTTGTTTTCAGTGTCATTTTTGAGAGCAGTTAGTTCTTCTCTAAACAATTTTCATTCCTGCTTCTAGCTATCCTCCCAAAACCGTGCAAGGTTCCCAGCTCAAATCTCAGAAAAAATATGCTACTGGGCAATGGATCTACTCTCCCAAGCAAGGTTCCAAATATGGGATCCCTTGATGAGCCCTAACATTTGGATATGATCCCTCTCCTACCAATTATTTGCATATTTCTTCTTGCAAAGCTTGTCCCAAGAGGTTGTCGATTCCTTGCACCACCTCCACCAAATTTTGGCTCCCGAAACTTAGCTGAGGATTTCAGGGTCATGAAGCCTCAAATCACCATGGGCCTTAGGTTTCCAGAGCTTGTCCCAAGCTACCAAAGCTCACTTCTTTTTCTCTTCCCCTTTACCCCATAATCTCATTGAATACTCATGATTTGTTACATAACTCCTTTAGGAGCAGGAAGAGTTGAAAACATGAAAATGGATATAGCCCTTAGGAAAACCTTTGTTACATAACTCCTTTAGGAGTAGGAAGATTTGAAAACATGAAAATGGATATAGCTTGTAGGAAAACCTTTGTAAGCACATGACGCCCCACAAAATTAAAAGAGCTGCAGGTCCAGTTCCTCACTTTGTCCTAATTTTTATTACTTACCGGCTCCCACACTCCCTTGCTTAGAGGTTTGTCAATAAGAGGCATTCCAAGGTACTTGGATGGTAACTAATCCCTTTGAACCCCGATAATTCTAGTGAGGTTGCTCTGAATAGCAATGCCAATATTAAAAAAGAACACATTTCATTTGTCAAGGCTTACCTCTGTACCAGCAGCCAAAGAAAAGCCATTCAGTATAGGTTTTAACCCTACACAAAAATTACCTACATACGAATTCTAAAACACAGAAAACAATGCGAGAGCATGAAACATAAAACACATATACATAGAGATTTCCCTTGGATCCAAAAACTGGGACTACCATATTGATTTTCCATTATATTCCTTTCAATGTTACAATACATATATATACATGGCGAAGCATCCAATACCATGGACCGAAAACCATGGACCAAAAACCATAGGTAGGTTCACCCAACCTAATATAGGGTCCCAAAAAAATTTTCCCAGGGCGCTACCCTAGACCCCATAGAGGGCCGCTACCCACCACCCTCAAACGCTCCCACTGCATAATTGGCACAACGAAAGGGGGGGGGCTCCACCCCCCCTCTAAACCTCAATTAACTACGTAGGTTAGTAGTGGAAAGAATATAACACAACCCAACATTCAGGATTTGTTTGAAAGCTCTAGGTTCCTTGACCATAGGAATGCCCTACAACATTGTGTCATCAACAAATTGTTGATTAGTAGAAGCAGCACCACCCAGGGTAAGTTTCAGACCCTGGATTCTTCCTTCAGCATTTTCCATTTTGAACACTCTACCTAGCCCTTCCATCATGAGAACAAAGAGGAACGGGGAGATCAGATCCCCTTGTCTGAGATCCCTAGAAGGAATAAAGTTTCTAGAGGGAGAATCATTAAGCAGAATGGATAAGCTAGCCGTGGGTACAAGGATCATAACCCATCTTGTCCAGTTGTGGTTGAAGCCATAATCTCTTAGCACTGCCCTATTGTAAGACCAGCTTAGCTTATCATAATATTTCGCTAGGTCGAGCTACATGATCATAACAACTTGCTTATTTCTCTTAAGAGAGTTTACCACCTCATGAGCTTGTATGATGTTATTGAGAATCTGTCTACCTTCCAAAAATCTAGTTTGCTCCTCTAAGACAAGATCAGGAAGAAGAGGCTTGAGTCTGTTAGCGATCACTTTGGAAATATTTTTTTACAGCACATTACATTTAAGGATATGGGTCTGAATTTGTCTGGTGTCATATCTTTTTCCTGCTTTGGAATCAAAGCTATGAAATATTCATTAAGAGCTTTCAAAATAGTTTTGGATCTTCTAGAGTCTTCCACAACATCAAGGATATAGTGTTTGACTATTGTCCAAGAAGCTTTGAAGAAGTCAAAATTGAAACCATCACATCCAGGAGCTTTCCCATGTTGCATCTCATTGATAACTTCACTAACCTCCTCTTCAGACACTAGCCAGTTAATATTGTGGTTGTCTTCCCTGGTTATAAGATTATGAATGAACTTTGTGAATTTGTTCATGAACCGAGATCTGTTGACGAGAGGCTCCTCTGCTATGCTAAGGAAGTGTTGAACTAAGATAGATTCCATTTATTTGTAAGAGATGAGCTCTTTCCCTTGAGAATCTTTATGTTTTGAAATTTTGTTATGAGATCTATGATCCAAGATTGCTCTATGAAAAAAAAATTTCTTTCTTTCTCCTTCTCTAATCCACTGCACCCTTGATTTTTGTCTCTAGAAAATCTCATCTTGCATGCACCGATATTCCCAATCATTCTGAAGAGAGTCAGCCTAAATTTTCCATTCCTCGGTAAAACCTTTTGAGATGAAGAACTGATTAATCTCCTAGAGTTTTTGCTCAACTTCTCTTTTGGGTTTAAAAATATTAACAAACTCTTTTTTGTTCCAATATTTAATCCTAGGTTTGATGTTCTTAAGTCTCTGCTACAACTTGAACATTTTAGTGCCTTAAACGAGCATTTCTTCCATCCACCATTTGTCAATATTGCTAGTGAAGTCAGGGTGAGAGAGACAGACACTTTCAAACCTAAAAGGTGTGTTCCTCAGTGTACCCATAAAAGTAGCTTCAAGGTGGATAGGCTAGTGGTCCAAGCCTCTAAAGGGAAGGATTAAAGCTGACATATCAAGGCCTGTGAGAAGGAGGTCCTATGAGATTATGAATCTATCTAGTTTAGAGGTGACTTGAGAATCCCCTCCCCTCTTATTATTCCAAGTAAGAGTTCCATTTATTGTTTCAGTTTCCACTAGCCCCCTGTTATTCATAAAGTTATGTAAGGCAATGGAGTCTCTCCCTAGTTTTCTCGTACTTCCATTTTTCTCTGTAAGAGATCTGATCATATTGAAATCCACTTCCAGAATCAAGGGAATATCAGGATCTCTCTGTCTCAGCTCCTCAAGGGAGGTGAGAAGCTTAAGTTTGTCTTCTATTTTTTTAGGACCATAGACATTAGTGATCATGTAGATCTCCTTATCACCCAAAGGTTGAATCACCAGCAATAGATAGTTCCTAGAAGCTTCAGTATCCATGATTCCAAGTTTTTGAGGATCCCATAAAGTAAGAATCACACCCGCCAAGTTATATGCTTTAACCTCTAGATATTCATACTTGATTAATCATTTGTTGTGTATCTCTCTAATCTTGTCCATCGAACATTTTGTTTCCTGAAAAAAGCCATCTCTGATTTTTCTTCTTTTATTCTACTGCTAAGAGTTCTTTGTTTCCTTTTACTTCCTAGACCCCTAATGTTCGAGGTTGTAAGCTTCATTAAGAAAGGTTTATAAAGGAGTAACTGGTAAGATCCCTCATCTTACCTAAGTTGATCATAAGTTTCCCACATTCCGTTAGCAACTCATTATGTTTTTTTCTTCCTCTTTTCTTACCTGGGTTCTTGGAAGAATGCATCAGTGTATCCTCCATCATTTTCACTCCCCTATTCTCCTAGCTATCATGGTTTATTTTGACTCCAGAACACTTCGTTTGTGATCTCCAGAGGAAAAGTTGTTGAACCCTTCCAAACTCCTCTTTTGGGAAAGAATCTACACTTTTTGTGATTCCTTGCTCCAGAAACTTTTCTAGATCTAAATTCTCCCTCTCTAGAATCTCCTGTAGTTCATGGTCTTCCATTTCACCTCACTTGGGGTCGTCTCGTAGTCCCTACTGAGCTCCATAATGCTTGGTATATCATCATTTTGTTTGTTGTTTTCTGGTATATCCTCCATATTATCATCCCTTTCTTTCTTAGTAGGAATATTCTGTGATTCCTGGTTTGTCTTGTTGTTTTTGACTTCTTCTTATAAGATCTTGAAACTATTGTGAATCAGTTGTCTGTCTTCAACAATTTTCTTTTGGTACCACTTTCCTCCTTTCCCTTTACTCCCAACCTTAGTAAAACCTTCAGGATCCTTGCATGTAAAGGCTTTCCTATTGCTCTCTAGCTTATTCCATGGGAAGTCCCTATATAGGTTCCCATGTTTATCGAACTTACGAAACCTAAATGGGATGTGTTTATAGTCCACTGCCTACACCCATTCTTCAACATACACTTCTAAAATGATTGCATCCATAAGTGCCCTAGATAAGTTGACTTCGACACATATCCGAGTGAAGGAAGTGTATTTTCCTCTTAGAGTAGCATCTGAGATCTTTATAAAATGCCCTATCTTGTTGCTGATAACCTTTAAATACTCTGGCAGCTAATAATCTAAAGGAATGGAGTAGAGTCTTATCCATACTGGCACCGAGGTGAAAATTTATTGTTCTAGGACAAAGTTCATTACCCATGGTCTCATATAAAGGCCATTAGAAGTGTAAAAATAGGGCCCTCCCTCAAACACGCTGTATTTATCATCTGAACTTTGTGAACACCACTGTGAAGAAGCCCTTGGACCTAAGGTGTAGGTAAATTTCCCCCTTTGGTTTCCAATGGTTCCTTATACATGCTTGCAAAGCCTTCTCTGTCACTAAAATCAACATAAATCTATAGATAATAGCATATTCTGCCATGTGGTCTATGTGCACCTACAGCGCTGGGTCACTTAAAATGACTCGAGGAATAGTGGTCAACTTGGGTTTACAAACCCCTAATGTAATCATAGGAGCAATTTTTTGACTGCTAAGCTTTGTCCTCTTCTCCTTCCTAGCTTCCTCATGATTCTGTTCCTATCCTTGAGGTCTAATAGTTTCTGACTTTTCTGCATTCGTAGCCTTTGTTACTACCTTCGTTGGTTTCTTGAAGCGATGTGATCCAATTCCCTTGCTTTTGTCTGCAACCACTTAACTGTAGGAGGGAGCTGAACTCCATCCTTCGTGCCCTCCCTTTGCGACCAGTGACAAAACCCTAAAGAAAAACCTAGTTCAGATTGTAGAGTAGCCTTATCGTTGACATTTTGATGCTCCTCTCTATTTCCTCTAGTTGTCTTTAACAAGCAGTGACACTTCAAAAATAAAATTGGGCAATAGAAATCAAATGGGTGGAGCAAATTATTTCTCACACAAGATTACAACAATAAACTAAAAGAGAATAAGAGAAGACTATAAATTTTGATACTAACTGGGAATATATCTTCAATATAGTAATTTTCAATTGTCGACATACTATTCCAGGGGAAAAGGAATTAAAATTACCAGAAGTGAACAAATTATCTATGCCCCTTATTTTCCCTATAATTAATACAACAAGATTAGCACATGTAATTTCAATTTAGAATCTCTGAAATCATTCTATACATATTCAAAGAAAAATTAACGTTACTCATTCATTTTTCTTTGATTCAAACAAAAATTGAATATGCTAACTTCTTTTCGACCTGGAGAGTTATGTACTTGATAGTGTCCAAAATCATTGCTTATTTTCATGACTACATTTTCTAATAATCAGACAACGGGCCTATATTTGATCAGAAAACATAATTTTCATAATATATTCCATTTTTTAAATTTAAAGCTAAATTTCCTTCTAGTTTATGACGTTCAAACAAATCAACACCATTTTATTTTAAAAAGTCATTGTTGTAATATACTACTAAATGAACAACTGCGTAATGAGGTTAATAGTGGTGGAATACTAATAAATCACACATATAGGCAAGAAATAACAACACTATGTCCTAAGCATGCCAAGAATTTATCTTCTTGGTTGGAAATATTACTTCATGAAAACAACATATTTGACAAAGAGAAATTTTCTAGAACTAGCAAATGCCACTGTATCAAACAACATTAACATTTCTATTCGCATGCCCTCAAAAGTGGGGAAGTATCAAACAAGTGTAGTGAACATCCCTATACACACTACTCTTTCTTCATGTTTCTTCGTAGGAAGCCCTCAATTTCGATACTCCTGCAAGTACTTCTACAAAGTGCTAGCTCTAGAGGTAGTCAGATTTCAAATAGATGAATGTATTGTATCTTCGTTTAAATAATAGACACAATGATAATATATCTCCCATGACCATAATCTAAAGAGAGTCTACATCCTTTCCAAAAATGCAAATTCTGGATGTGATCTAGGCTAGAAACTATGATCTAAAATCTTAGATCTCACCAAATGAAAGGAAAAAGCATCCCCATTAAAGGTTTCACAACTTCTGCTTTTCCGTTAAAAAAAATATGTATCCCAATATCACTATGTTCCATAAACCTCTTCAAGACTGTGTGGTAATACATCCATTCCCAAGATATAGGTTTTCCTATGAAGAGGGTTGACAAAGATGTGCATTTATTTTTCTATGTTATTTCTCTAACTTGATCATTGCTATGCTCTTTGACTAAAAATTTTATTTGAGATGTAATAATGGTTTTAGAAATGCTTCATGTTGCAGTGGAAAAAATGTACTTACTCAAAGCCATTAGAAGAGGTAATTTCATTATACTCGGCTTTATCTTATGTCAGGTCATGATGTTTATCTCATATTTTAGAAGGTTGAAAGAATTTCCTATTGTGCTCATTTAATTGAAAATTTATGCACTTATTCTTGTCCAATGTAGATACTAACTTTAATCTCTAGTTCGTGATTGCAATATATCTGCATATTGAGAAGGTGAAAACCACTCATTTTTATAATTCTCTCATGCACTAGAAAATTTGATAGCATGTTGCATACCATTGTATTCTTATGTAGTATTTTATTTGTTGGTTGAGCTTTGGAAACAAAAATTATGGTTATATTGTATATTTCAATAAGGAATAATAGAGTACATCAAGAAGTATATAGATTACCTTTCCTACATAGTTAAAGAGTGATAACATCTATCCATGGCCCTAATCTGAACAGAGTCTACATCCTTTCCAAAAATGCCAATTATGGATGTAATATAGGCTAGAAACTCTGATCTAAAAGCTTAGATCTCACCAAATGAAGGGAGAAAGCATGCACATTTAAGGCTCCACAACTCCTCCTTTTCCGTACAAAATGGATGTATGTCAATATTTCTTTGTTCCATAAACCTTTGCAAGACTGTATGATAATCCATCCATTCCCAAAATAGGCTTTTTCCTTTGAAGAGGGTTGACAAAGATGTGCATGCATTTTTCTATGTTATTGCTTGAACTTGATCATTTATATTCTTTATTTGACTGAAAATGTTATTTGAGATGTAGTAATGTTATTAGGAATGCTTCATGTTACAGTGGAAGAAATGTAGTTACTCAAAGCCATTACAAGAGGTAACTGCAGCATGTTGGGTTTTATCTTCTATAGCTTCAGGTTGTTTATTTGATAGTTTAGAAGGTTAAAACAATTTCCTCTTGTGATCATTTATTTGGAAATTTTTGCACTTATCCTTGTCCAATATGGACACTAACTTTAATCTCTAGTTTGTGATTCCTAACTTTAATCTCTAGTTCATGATTGCAATATATCTGCGTATTGAAAAGCTGAAAACCAATCATCTTTATAATGCTCTTGTGTACCAGAAAATTTATAGCATGCTTGATACGGTTTTATTCTTTTGTAGTATTGTATTTGTTGGTTCAACTTTGAAAATGAGAATTGTGGTTATATTGTATATTTCAATAATGAATAATGGAGTACATCAATAACTATATAGACTATCTTTTGTACATATTTAAGGACTGGGAATATATCTCCCATGGCCCTAATCTCAAAAGAGCCTACATCCTTTCCAAAACTACCAATTTTGGATGTAATCTATGCTGGGAACTCTGATGAGCGCCAGTATTGCAGCAAGGATGCTGCAACTCCTAGCCTACCAACTTTACTTATCAACCTGGGGTTCGTACAAACTTGGAGGTGATAGTGCTATATGCACAAGTAAAAGTGAAGGTCCTACTTGTTGTCATTGTTCGTCTGGCAAGAGACCCCAGGGGTTCCAAGCTAAACTTCTATAGAGTCATAAAAGGCTTGATTCTTTGATGGAAGAAGAGAAAATCTATTCTAAGAGAGCTACTAAACTGCAATAATGAGGAAAACAACATGTAATGCTAAATCACACCATATCCTAATTAACCATTTAAATAGTTATGATAAGCATAGTTGTTAAATAAACACTAACCTAATATTTCTATCTAAGTTACAAAAGTAAAGAGCATCAAACCATACTAATGTGTGAGCAAGAAAACTAAGCTAAATCTGTTTTCACTTTTTGGGTTTTTTTGGTAAAATCAAGCATGCAATTTAATTGTTCTTGTGGACGTGAGATGGCTAGATTCACTCAGAAGTCAATATCCAAGAGAAGAGATGGATAGATTCGCTCAATGTGTTTAGGTGGATTTCAATGAAGAAGAGCAAAAAAACTAGTGAGGGTGATGGTGGAACAAGAGATGGTTAAGGTTGATGAGGTGGAAGATGGATGTTGGTGATGAAGTCTAGACCTCCTCCTGAAGTACCTGCAGTGTTTAAAACAAGTGTGTCTTTCAATAACTATGCAACAAGATACACCTTCATAAACTAGAAAATCATGAATCAATTTCCAATATTATGCATGAAGAAAGCGCTAAAGGAAATGAGAACATGAGTGAGATCTTATTGCAAAAATAGAGTAATGGAAAAATATGACAATGAAATGAACCAAATGTTGAATCAAGCAAACAAACTCAAAATCTCATGCAAGAACTAGAAATCTGTGTTTTTGGGGTTGTTAAAGGGTCTCTTCCTCAAGTCATGGTCCCAGCAGGAGGAAGTGAGGCTGAGGCACCTGTTGACAATGTTGTGGTGATCGTTTTTCTCCTTGCTAACCTACTAACTGAAAGAAGGCACAAATTGAAGCAAACTAACATACAACCAATCTAATATACACTACTGTAATGGAAACGTATCTACTTAAGCAAATGAACAATCAAACAATAAATATATGCTAACATACATGTACAATAAATAGGAGCCTTGGCTACTAGGGTTGGGTCCTAACCGAAGAGCTTCAGCTCTCTAAGCTAACTCTGTATTGGCTCAAAACAAAACTCATTCTTATTATCAAAACAATGGATTACACCAAAAATTGTCACAAGTCTTGCAGCTCGAAAATAGAGTAGAGTTTTACAATCAAAAATCTAAATCCTACTGAGGTCCTAGGATTCTCTACTTATACATCTAATGTCTCCAATGACGTCCTTAAAATTAGGGAGGCTTTTCTCCAAAAGTTTGAGATAAACTGACGCTTTGTCTTTCACTTCCTCGGCTGCCTTCTAGTCCTCATGATTTGGCTGTTTGCACTCTGAGCTGATGAAGGAATATCCAAATGGAGGGGTAGTGAATGAGGAGGATTTACCTCCTGTAAGTCATCTCCCTTCTCCCATTCGAGTTTTGACCAAGGTCTTTGCCATAATTCCTTGCTTCTATCCTTTGATCCTATATTAAATGCATATTATACCACAAAGAAAAATATCCAACTCTAATTCATCTGATAACTGAAATATAATAAAAAGTATGCAATAATTTGTGAGAATAGCTAGTTTGGCTAGGCTAGGAGGTGAATTAAGGTCCATATAATTACCCATCACATGCTGACTGAAAGTGTTTCTCATCCTCTGAGAAAATTATTCAATGTCCATGTCCTTCATGGCTCTAGTAGCCTCTCTGACATCCCATGCCTCCCCTGTGGTCTCTTCTTCTTTTTCATAGATGCCTACATTCATTTATACTTCTTCCCACTGCCTCTTTTCCTCTTCTTATTTGCTCCCTTCTAGCATCCCTAGGAGTAGTGGTAGATTGAGTTTTAGGCCTATCCACTTGACCTTCAACCATTTCATTAATTACTTATACATAGGTTTCCTATTGAGTACCTCTCTCAACCTTTGAGGGGAGTGATATTCCCTGATCTTCAAGCTATGTGGTAGTGTGTTCCATCTCCTTAGGCATGCATGTATACTATCATCTCCTAGCAGCCTAAACATATCCTAAAAATGTGAAATTGCTTTCTCTTGGGTAGCAAGATATCTAGGCGTCAGCTGAGGATCATTTGAAATCAAATTATGGGTGGTGATTATGGCCATGGGATTTGATTGGTTAGCTTTGATGAAAATGGGTTCATTTTTCTCTCTACCCAATATGTTTTTCATCTCTGCATCCATTGACTCCTCATGGTTCATCCATGATTCCAAAGCCATTAATTGTAGATCTGCTAGCTTGGCATTAGGGTTCCAAATATTCATGTCTATGAGGGTCATGTTGTGCAAGTAAAACTCAACCATTTTTGCCCTCTCCTCTACTGTACTTTGATCACAAAGATGAATAAACTTCCTGTAGTCCTGAAATGGCATGATGCCCTTTTCTACTAGTTTTTTAATTTGAAACTGCAGCCACTATTCTTTGAGGTAAAGAGCATAAGATTTAGCTAGCATCCTACACTGGATGACCTCCAAGGAGAGGCTGGCCATACATGCTAATTTCTTCTCCCTTTCCTGAAGTTGCCCCCTTAGCCATGCATTTTCCCTATCATGTTGATCTCTCAGAATTGCTTCTCTGTCCCTTAAGCCACTTAGCTCTTTTCCCATTTCTTTAAGCTTCTCTTACATGTGCCCGATGTCTTCCACCCATTTTGACTTGGCAATTTTCATCCATCATTGGGCTCTGGTCCTCTCCTTCTCATGTTCGAAAAGCAATGCAATGGCAAACTTTTAAGGTATCATCCTACCTCCTTCAATAAATCGGTAGTAGGAGTCGAGGTTAGGTTGGGGGCTTGCTTCCTTTGTTTCAGGGTCTTCTTCTTTTGTTTCTTACTGCTCCCCTACCTTGCCTTCCAATTTTTGTGCTTCTTGTAGTTTTTGCAGAGTATCATGTAGGACTATTTTTGCTTCCTGTAGGCTTTGTTGTGGATCTTGTAGGATGACCTTACCCTTCAAGGAAGTTGATCTGGTACTAGGCATCCTTACATAAGTGATTGGTGAGTTAGGGGAAGGAAGTTTGTCTCTTGGTGTAGGGGGGCCTTTAATATAAATGGGAATTTTTGTTGATATTTGTGGCTTCCCTTGTTTGATTCTTGTGCTCTTTCTTGTTCTAAAATATAGTGGGGCTTGCCTCCTTCTTTTCCCTTTTTTCTTGACTCAGGTGCTAAGAGTAGTGAGAGTAGCTATTGCATCCTTCTCTGTAGCCTCTGAAGACACCCTAGGTGACTCATCTTTGTTTTCTTCCCTTTTTGTTTCAATGCCTTCATCCTATTTGTTTTTCTTGTCTTCTTCCTCTTGTTGTTATTCCTCATTTCCATCATTTTCTTCAATAATTTCCTATTTTGTTCCATGATCATCCTCCTTCTCTTCTCCCTCTTATTCTTCTACTTCATTGTGTTCCTCTGTATCAATTTCTTCTTCATCCATCTTATCCTTATCTAGCTCTATATCTTCTTCTTCCTATTTTGCCTCCTCCTCACTAACAGAGGGACTAACATCATAAGTGATGGTTTTGATGTCATCCTCTACTGGAAAGTCTCTGAAGGCTGACCATGTTATAGGGATTTTGAGGTTTTCGATGGCATTCTCAATGAGGATCATGATCAACTGATGATGAGACAATTCCTTGGAATTCCCTTCCTTTACTTTTTTGTTGGAGTTTATGAGTGATTGCATCAAGAAATAGGGTATGTTGAGTCTTTGGTGAACTAGTGTTTCTACCCCAAATCTTAGTTCTTCAAGGATCGTAAAATGGTAGCCATAAAAAACACTATATCTACCCTCACATGAGATATATTTGAGGATTTGGTAGCCTAACTCACTCCATGGGTATTGTAGACTTCCCCTCCTTACTCCATTTTTGTCCTTTATGGATTCTTCTCCCTCTAAAAAGAATTTTCGTTTTGCCACGTGAATGTCTCCTTTGTCTTCTTTTCTGTATGCAATTCCTTAGGGGAGTGTGGTGACCCTACTAATGAGCTCTATGGTGAGATCTATAGTGAGGCCTCTAAATAAACCAATGGGATGGATTATGTTATGTGGAGTGAGGGAATGAGAAAATCCTTGAGCCACCCCATCATCATACCCTGTGAATTTTTCGAAAAACCCCATCCAATTGTGTCTTGTAAATATTTCAAGCACTTGGTGGTGGTGTTGTATCCTCACAGTGTTTGTGGGTTCTCTCCTATTAAACCCTCCTGTCATCTTTCTTGTGAGGCTTGAGGAGAAAATTAGAGGGTTGACACAAAATTTTTAATTTCAGGAGGAAAACAGAGTTTTTTGTGTATGTAACTCACCTCCCACAGTTGATAAATTCACTAGATTTTAGAGCATTTATAGTTCATTTTCTTGTAAATAGTGATCGATTTTTATAGCCTAACTCTTTAGAATAGTAGCAGTGGACAAGTCACGTGATATACCCTCTTGAATGCTTCTTTTCCTATCTTGTAGACTACCTCTATGTATCTTGTAGACTAATCCTGTAGACTGCATCCTATACACTCTTCCTATAGGTTTTCCTGTCCATGCTCCTATAGATATTCTCTTGCAGAATGATGGATCCTTTCTTCTGTCGGTGGCCACATTTATGAGAGTGACTTGAGTGAGGGAGTTTTGAGGAGGTGAAATGCATGAATGCATGCAAATGATGTTTTATTTCCCTTTATGGTGTTTCAGGGTGAGGTGGTCTGCTGGCAGCAGAGGTACATTACCATTTTTGGACCGTTGGTCCCAACTATCACACCATCATTTCCCATTCCTCGTAATCATCTCCCACATCGTAGATCTGTAGTTAACCACTTCTTGTCATACTCCTCTATCTTTGAATTGACTTCAACCACGTGTGAGAGGACACCCAGTTTTGCTTGTGATGACTGAACGAAGGTGGCCAACTTAACTAACCACCTTTTCACTTACAAACCAACTATCTCATAACCTTTATAACTTTTAAATAAATGATGCATCTGAGTAAGTGAGAAGGATACTTACCTATGGTTTTGATGCCATGTTGCAGTTGTCAAAGATCAGAGGTGCTGCGTTCTTTATTTGCTGCATTTTTGTTCTTCTTCCTCCTCTTGCTATTTGCTGATGGTTTCTTGGCTTTTACAGGTATCAGTGACTAAAGATATGATTTTTCTACTATTGTGGAGTTCTTGGATCAGCCTAGTGAAGATTTGTAGCTAATGATTGGCATTCTATGGGATAGGCTACTACAGGGTTTCCTATAGGATGTCCCTTAGTTGTTTCTCCCTCAGAATTCATTGATCATGTCGTTGGTTGTGGTTGTGAGGATGGTGCAATGAATGGACAGTGGGAGTAGGAGTGTGGTTAGAGTAAGGGACATTCAGGTAATGCTCTTACCGTCCTCTTATTTTCTTTTTTTTCCTTTTTCATAAATGGCAAAAACGAATCCCTTTTTGCTTTGGATGGTGAGCGCAGGGATGATGATAATGGACAAGGTGAGGTGGTAGATCATGTGTACGATGAAATTTAGGGATGTAACAAACCTACCACATTCTCTCGGATTGCTTCCTATAGGTTTTCCGAGCCACTCTATTTCCTATAGAAAACACAATCTTCACATAAATTTAAGCAATGGAGTGCAAAAACGATATAAATGATGGAGGGATGCATGATAAGGAGTGAAGAAGATGGATATGTGTGAGGTAGGAGTCCCTTTAGATCCTCTTTCTTCTCCTTAATTGTCTTTATCACCCACCTACAAATAACAATTATATATTTCTCTCTCTCCCTCTTTCCTTTTTTCAAACACATAGGCTGCCTCAGAAATGTTTTCACCCTAGATGTTTTCTATGGCCACCTCAAGGAAATTTTCCACCCAGGCATATTCTTATTATTCCTTCTTCTTCTTTTTTTCTCTCTTCATCATTGGGCCGCCTCACGAGGTTTTCAACCCAAATATGGGACTCGGGCACTTCATGGAGGTTTTCACCTGAGTCCTTATTCCTTTTTCCCTTTTAGTGACCTGATGAGGGAGGAGCTGGAACTTGCTCTACCATCATCATTGTTTTAATGACATTGTCAATGAACTCTTGCTTTGACAAATGCCTCTTGTACATTTTCAATCAGTGCCGATTTACAAACAATGAAATGGATTCTTCATCTATAGTTTTGATTTGCACTGAACCATTATCATGGCATCTGTCCACAACATAAGGTCCAAGCCATCTTGTCTTTACCTTGCCCCCGAAGTCTTTATATCTAGAATCATATAACAATGCCCAATCACCCTCTTGAAATTGCTTCTCCTTAATATGTTTATCATGCCAGATCTTGCTTTGAAGCTAAAATATCTCTGTATGTAGGAGGTCCTACATTATCAATTCATCCAAGCCATTCAATTGGAACAATATTTCTTTCTATGCATAATTGAGATCCAAATCTAGTTGAACTACCATCCTAAATGTGTTATATTCAAACTCAATGGACATCAAAGCCCTTTTCCCATAGACCAGCTCATAGGGTGTAAATCTAGTGGTGGTATTCCATGTTGTATTATAGGCCCAGGTGGCCTCAACTAGTCTCTCTACCCAATCCTTCCTGTCACTGCTCACTACCTTGGTTAAGATGCCCTCAAGTTCCCTGTTGATCTCCTCCACTTGCCCATTATCTTATGGATGATAGGGAGTGGAGGTCCTATGGTTGATTTTGTGATGGTTGAGAAATTCTTCAATCATGTTGGACGTAAACTAACTCCCTTGGTGTGTGACTAACACTCTAGGGTACCCAAATCTATAGAATACATTCGTCCTTAGGAACTCAACCACCTTCTCTTCTGTTGCTGCCTTAATTGCCTTGGTTGCAGCCCACTTAGTCAAATTATCAGTGCACACAATAATGTACTATTTTTTCCTTGAAGGATGGTTGATAGGCCCAATGAAGCCCATGCCCCACTTGTCAAATGGCTCGAGAGTCACTTGACGTTGTAGGGGCATTTCATCTCTTGGAGTAGGCTTTTCCATCCTCTGGCACCAATCACACTGAGTAGTGTACTTTTTTCACATCCTGATGAAAAATGGGCTAATAATAGCTCGCTTGTAATACTTTGAATGTTGTCCTCTTTGCTGCAAAGTGACCTCCATAAGGCCCATCATGACAGATCAGAAGGATGTAAAGAAATTCCTCTTCCCTTACACACCTTCTCAATATTTGATCTAGGCCAAGCTTGAAAAGATTTCCCCCAATCCAGGTGAAAGGGGGCACTTTTCCTCACTATCTTTCTCTTCCCTTTGG
This sequence comes from Pinus taeda, assembly GCA_000404065.3. Taxonomy (NCBI): domain Eukaryota; kingdom Viridiplantae; phylum Streptophyta; class Pinopsida; order Pinales; family Pinaceae; genus Pinus; species Pinus taeda. The sequence continues at coordinate 38,247 of APFE030184567.1, forward strand.
AGGGAAAGTTTGGTGCAAAGTGTGCTGATATGAAATAGTTTGCTATATCAACAAACCATGGAGAGAGAACTAAAATAGAGAACAAGTGCTCATCTACTAACTGGTCATCCACCATTCCTTCTTCAACTATAGGAAGATTCACCCTAGATAAAAAGTCTGCAACAACATTTTATTTTCCAGGCTTCATTTGGTAATGGGGCTCTTGGGCTTCTTGTCTAGCTTACAAGAACTTCTCCCACTTCCAAAGCTTGAATATTTCCAAGTCTTTAATGATTAACCGATGCGAAATTAAGAAATGCTTGAAAGTACAGTTATATGCTTGTATTTATGGTTGGCTATTTATGTACTTTAAAATCTATTGTGTATGCTGATATTTAAATGTGCTTGAACATATACATAAATGCATATAATGGTGAATAATGTAGCAGTAAAACGATACACATAAGACAACCATTTGATGAGGAGTTCACCTAAAACTCTTGTGGGCTATGTCTCCCTGAGCTCTTGTCAATTTGACTTGGCTCTTTGGGATTATGGCTTAAATTCTTTTACAAGTGCTACACTTAACTCCATTAGTTTACAACTGAACCAATGGGCTTAGAATGCCATCTTACCCCACTGGTTGTCCATGCTCTTCTAAAAGATCTAGGCTTCTATAGACAAATTACTTCAGTCAGTGCTCTGAGCTTCTTTAGCTTATGGCCTCTCTGACTCCCTCAAATCTATATACCGTCTCTATAAAATGCCTTCTTCTGTGTTTACGCACCTGAGACATGAGAAACAACTAGACCATTTGATCTCCTACTATTCTGCAATTGCACTACAGCTTCATCACCTCCCAACTTCGGGTGGCTTTTCTCTTTGCTCCTCTTGCTCATCCTTCCCAACCTCTAGTGGCTTTCTTAGCTTTTGAGCCTCTCTGAGCTCCTCTTACTCTACACTGAGCATCCTTACTCTGCAAAATTTCTTCCCTAAGATTATGCTTAGAATTCGAGCATCTATCTGCTTCTAGAGCTCCCTCCTCACATTTATTGAGATTTTGAGAGTTCTTTAAGCCTTCCCATAGATTCCACAACCTCTCTACTCCACATATGTATTCACTGAAGCATCTCTAGGCTTCCCGAGCTTCTCAGAGCTCTCCTTGATCATTCCTCTGCCTGCGCCTCTAAGAATCCTCCTTCTCTATGCTTTCTGTGTCTCTCTCGGCCTCCCTTTGTTAACTATGTTTTCTGTTGTTTTATTAACCATTTGGTCACCTTCCCAAGGCGTGGAAGATAGATTGTTTTACCAAAGAATCTGTTTTCCAATTGGACTGAACCAGTGGGCATGGGAAACCCAGTTGTTTCACCTTCCTCTAGCATAAATCCCCAAATAGACATTATGATGGAAGACACAGGTGAAACTCATGGAAACACATCATGGGCCTTTAGCCTGGACTTCAAATTTTATGCAATCACGTGGATGATCCCCATTGGGTCTAGTTCTGATCGCATATTGCAATCACAATGTATATTGGCCCTAACATCGAGGGTTAGCTAATTGTCGATCGTCGATCAACGATATCAGCGTATCGCTATCGGCCCCTTTGCATAGGCGCTACTGTTGATCTCATATCAGTGTATCGTAGAGCTATGGCCCAGGGGTCTTCCTGTATAACATATGTTGATTTGATACATATATGGATGTGATATTGCATTGAAACATGTTGCAGTTGGACCATCGAGTTCGCAACATACATCGTAGTCAGGGGTTTTGGGGTGATGGATTATAACCAATCCCATTGATTACATTGTCGCCGATATATATATATATATGTGTGTGTGTGTGTGTGTGTGTGTGTGTGCGTGTGTGTGTGTGTGTGGATATATATAAAAGATTTCCCGCTCTGATAGTGTATTTTCCATATAGCTTTGTTTTTTATCGCCGATAGTGTTGAATGCATATATGTATGGGTTTTGGCCCCCAATAGTGTTAATATGGGTTTATGTCGCCAATAGTGTATATGACCCATATAAATAATATAATATAATATATTATATATAATATATATATATATTATAATATATAATTCTATGCCTGCGATAGTGTCGATTTCATGGTTTTCTTTATGTTTTTGGGTCCCATTATTACTGGATTTTTCTCCTTTTTACAAGGGATACAGGCAGCTTCATTTTATAATAACTTCTGCATCCTAAGTTAGTTTTGGCCCATCCAAATTGTAGTAGATTCAGAATGAGATGATCTCTGCAATGGAACTAGTTCCAAGAGCTTCCTTGGACTTTCACTTTTCCTTAGTGAGGAATACTTAGACTTAGGAGTCTATCCAAAATCCATTTTGGATCATGCCTTGCCACTAAAAGAAGTTTTGGTCTCTGAAAGACTGACATATTGATCTGAATAGTAAATGAGAGTGACTCACCCTCTTCTTTCAGCTTCCCTACACTTGCCTTTGCATAGTGCCACTGAACCAAAGTTCCTGACCACTTCCCTTCATGAATGGGTTAGTATTCTTGGGAAGACATGTCTTCCTCATTGCCTTCCTACAGAACTTCTGCTGAAATGGTCATAGAACGTAGTCTTGAGCTTCTTTGCCTTGATCATTGATCCAAGGTGGCTCAAACAAATGTGAAGTACATCTGCTCACAAAACATTCATTTGTATCTATTTGACTATAGAAATTTCACCTACAGAACAAACCGATATATGCAATGTCCCAAAGCATAATACTTGTTCTACTTTTACAAAACATTAAGTGGAAGCATAATCGAATTCATGAGAAACATCAAGTAGAAACATGCATAACTGATCAAAACAAATAACCACACATAACACAATATATATCCAGGGGAAAGCACCAACATAAAATCCCAACCATGTATTATCAATTATGTGGAAATCCTCTTCATAATACAAAAAGAATCAGCTCTCAAGCCATCCAATTCACAATGAACTATGAAGATATGAAGATATGTCTCATGAACCAACCAAGCCCTCTATATAAAAGCTTTACCTATGGTCCAATCCCTATTTCCTTGCGCAGATTGCTTAGGAAATAATAGCAAAAGCATATGCAATTAATTCCAAACATACCAAGTCAACCTATGGTTCAACTACACAATCCTTGAGGACAATAGTTCCTCAACCATGCAAAAACTACATACTAGAAATAGTCAAGAATCTGATAGTACACTGTACTACATCTGATCTCGTGAGTCTCTGACAGAACTGAGATCCAATAGTTATCCATGAGTGAATCCTCAGTTATCTAAAATAATAGTTGTCACATGCATGCAAGCATTAACAAACTATATTTTATTATTTTAACAACTTGTTAAAATAATCTAACTCGACATGACTAGTTAGAACTAAGTCAAAAGTTTATCTCATTATATAACTCATACTTATTCCCTCAATCCGTGGAGAAAATTAAGGATAAATTCCTCAAACAGTGGGACAACTCATGTGCATGCTCACAAAGACTTCAAATTCTAATGTTCTTAACTAATTAACTCAATTGAATTAATTTATTAATATTTCCAATTTTTGTTAAGACCAAAATTAATTTTACTTCCTATAGATAGACTAGGGAATGCTATAAATAGGAAGGGACCCAGAAATGCTATTTTTAGAACTTTCTAGTTTTAGCAGTTTCACCTCTCATCCAATGTGGCCAATGACTTCACTGGCCAAACTGCTATTTTTAGACATGTTATTTTTAGCAAGTCTATTTTTAGCACATTCTAAATTTAACATTTCTTGTTGCACATTTTCCAACACTCCCTCTCAACAAGAAAGGATTTCTCTCGAAACCTATCCTATAACTCTAGAATGTTCTACATGCAACACATCTACCTAGTCCACTTGCTCCAACAACACTTGGAACAAAAACACTCCCAACTGACCACTCTATTGAGCTAGGAACACACTCTAATGTTGAAGCTCTACTTGCTGCTGACAAGTGCTTCTTCTCTGACATTTGCGCTACAACAACATCTCCATGCATTTCACACCATTGCACACCTCTCTGTGCCACCTAGCACTGTGCAAAACACTTGTGCCCCTCGCATTGTTGTAGCCTACTAGCTATGCACTGTCCTGGGATTCCCTACATTGTCGCTCCATCCACATATCTCTCTGTGCAATCAGTCAGTTCCTGCTACTCCATATCAGGGCTCCTATAGCAAGGTCTTATCCAAGACGTTGGGTACCTCATGGATCCTTCCCCTCCTCCTTGGGATGAACACTCTATATCACCCCACCTCCTACCTAGAGGTATGGTTCCATCTGATCCCTCAGTGCATCTGGCTCGAATTTTCCCCCTACTGGAGGTCTCTGCATGAGTAGATGTCTGTACTCAATCTCCACTAAGCTTCTCCTGTTGTGACTGCTCCACAACCTCCTGAAGTTGTTGAACCAATCGTGGTTCCTCCAGAATCATCTGAGACTACTTCTGGCTCTGCATGTTGAGAGGTAATATACCCTCCCTCTCAACCACCAAGTCTCCAGTAGTTGCCTTGCTGCTCAAGGCTTTGCATGCATCTTGCACCTCAAGAGCATACAAGTTCTTAACCAATGAACCAATCTTCTTCACTTGTCTAGTGATGATGTGTCTAAGGAAAACATTTCCCTTACTGAAGACTACATCATAGCCTATATCTTCCAGCATCGCGATCGACACCAAGTCTCTCTTCAGTCATGGTACATACTTGACATCGGTCAAGGTATGGCAAGATCCATGCTCCCTCTGAAAAATAACCGTGCCTACACTTGAGACACTATACTTCTCATCATTACTCATCACTACGAGTATCTAGAGATCTTTCTCCTCTAAAGTATTGAACAAACTCTTATCATTGGTCATGTGGAAAGAAGCTCCACTATCAAGAAACCAACCACTTCCCATCATGGATGAAACCATGCATGCGAAGAGTGTGAAATTCAAATCAAAATTTGAAGCAAGTGCCTCACCTTCAGGTCCTTCCCTGGATCCCTTCTTGGATTTCCTCCATGGATGATTTTCAGCATAATGGCCCACCTCATGACAACGAAAGCATCGCACTTTAAATTTTTCAACCTTCTTCCCATCAATGGAAGAACTGGATTCAGAAAGAGAAACCTTCTCCTTCTGCTTCTTCGCCTTACTTGCTAAGGCACAGTTCTCCTCATCATGCATTGATGAAGAACTATATCTGGTGCTCCGACTAATCTCCTCCTACATCAAATCTGACCATAGTCATTCCCAATCTGGTAGTTTCTCCCTTCTATTCATCGAGTCCTGGTAGCTATGCCAACTTTTAGAAAGGCCAAGGAATGCTAAACTCAGCATATCCTTATCTGATGCCATGACCCCTACACTTGCAAGCTCATCCATGCATGTGATGAGCTTGGTCAAATACATAGAGATCATCTCATCCCTTTCACACTTGATCTTTCAAAGTTTGTCCTTCAATGCCAACTTCCTCTGATCACTGCTATTTTGGTATTAATATTTAAATGTTTTCCACATTGCATGTGGAGTCTCCTTCCCATGGAGGCTTAAGACAATGTGATCTCGCACTCCCTCCAAGATAATTCTCCTAGCTCTAGCCACACACTTCCTCCACTCCACCTACTCAGTTTTGTCAGTAGGGTTAGGAATTTCTTGATGAATGAAATCCTTAATGCCATTATCATCCAAAACGACCTCCATGTGATCCTTCCAAGCTATATAGTTTGAGCTGCCATCAAGGGCATACTCAAGCCTCAAACCATAGAATGCAATCGATGAAATAGATGTGATAAGAATTTGAGATATATATCCCCAATCATAAACTTTGAATTTCTCCTGCTAGTATACTATTCTTGCTTGACAACCTGTGCTCTGATACCATGTAGAAATTTTACCTATAGAACAAACCAATATATGCAATGTCCTAAAGCATAATACTTGTTCTACTTCTACAAAACCTTAAGTGGAAGCATAATCGAATTCATGAGAAACATCAAGTAGAAACATGCATAACTGATAAAGAGAAATAACCACACATAACACAAGATATATACAGGGGAAAGCACCAGCATAAAACCCCAACCATGCATTATCAATCAAGTGGAAATCCTCTTCACAATACAAAAAGAATCAGCTCTCAAGCTATCCAATTCTCAATGAAATATGAAAATATGAAGATATGTCTCATGAACCAGCCAAGCCCTATATATAAAGGCTTTACCTATGGTCCAATCCCTATTTCCTTGTGCAGGTTTCTTAGGAAATAATAGCAAAAGCATATACAATTAATTCCAAACATACCAAGTCAACCTATGGTCCAACTATGCAATCCTTGAGGGCACTAGTTCCTCAACCATGCAAAAACTACTTACTAGAAATAGTCAAGCATCTTATAGTACATTGTCCCACATCTGATCTCAACTAGGTCTTTGAAAAAAGTGACCTGCAATAGTTATCCATGAGTGAATCCTCAGTTATCTAAAATAGTAGTTGTCACATGCATGCAAGCATTAACAAACTATATTTTATTATTTTAACAACTCGTTAAAATAATGTAGCTGGGCTTGACTAATTATAACTAAGTCAAATGATTCTCTCATTATAGAACTCATACTTATTCCCTCAATCAGTGGAGGAAATTAAGGATAAATTCCTCAAATAGTGGGACAACTCATTTGCATGCTCAGAAAGAATTCAAATTCCAATTTCCTTAACTAATTAACTCAACTGAATTAATTAATTAATATTTCCAACTATTCTTAAGACAAAAATTAATTTTACTTCCTATAGATAAACTAGCGAATGCTATAAGTAGGAAGGGACCCAAAAATACTATTTTTAAAACTTTCTATTTTTAGCAATTTCACCTCTCACCCAATGTGGCCAATGACCTCACAAGCCAAACTGCTATTTTTAGACATGCTATTTTTAGCAGGTCTATTTTTAGCACATTCTAAATTTAACACTTCTTGTTGCACATTTCTTAACATTGACAAGCTCCGAACAACAACTATTAACAACAACAAACATACAAACAACAATTGTATGGACTAAACTCCTACTGCAACAAGGGAACATATTTCACATCTTGTAAACACCTCTATGTCTTTCATCTACATACAAATAATGGACTAGAAAACAAACCCACAAAACATGCCTTTAAAAGCAAATGACCCTTCAAGTCAAGCATGTAGAAAAAGACCTTTTGGACTCTTTTTTAAAAGATGAAACACTTCATTATTATGTCCATTTTGGTGACCAAGTTAACTTCTCTAAAGTCAACATCACATGCATGTCAAAGCAATCAAACCTGCAAGTTAGTCACACATACATGTACAAATACAAGGAAAGCCTCAACATCCTTGTGTTCATGTATCTCATGCTCATGCATGCATTTCATCCTTCAACTTTCACTTAAGTACACTGTACTTTTGAAGTTGAAATGGTCATAATGTTGCAACAACAAAGAAGCCTCCTACTCAACTTTTTCCATTCACCATTTTGGTATATACCTGCAACTTGCATTCCATCAACAAAGAAATGCAAATAGATGCATCAATAGACATGTAACCTTTAATTGGATAAGAAATCTAACCATTTCTTACCAATCCATTTCAAAGGTTCTTCCCTTGATTGCACATCAGCATCAATATGTGAATCATTCTGAGACACATTAGTCATGGAATCTTCCTATCCATTTCTGCCATCTTCTCTTTCCACCTTCTCCCTCATTTTTTTTCGAAGCATTGCTGGATTCAGAATCCAACACCTTGCAACAGGATGCCCTTTCTTATGGTAGTAAGTGCATTGCATGTGCATCCTCTTGGTAGCATTATTTGCCCTGTCCAATGGGCCTTTCGCTACTTGCTTTCTTTCCTTCAAAATTTTCCTGTATGTAGCCATTATCTTCCAACATCTAGAAATGTGATTGTTATCCAACCACAAAAGGAACATGTAATTATGTTCCCATATCTATGTGGAAATTTTGTCATGCTTTGCACAATCAAAAGGAAAATGGCTAGAACCATATTTATACCTTCCTCTTTGACCTTTATTGCCTTCAAGAGGAGGGGAAGCAAATGGAGAAGTGGCTCCCTTTGGAATCCGATCAATCTCTGCAAGGTTGTTAGAGTTTCCACAACTCTCTAGTTCAAGGGTGTGCTTATGAACACCTACACCCTACAAATGATGTTTCAAGCCATTGCATTCCTCCTGAACACAATCTTCACACCCTTGAGATAGAGGACCTGCAATGAAAATCCTTCTTGGGACGATTTCAATGGTCTGCATGGTAGCTTTGGAACTCTCTCCATAATACTATCCATAGCCAAGACCCAAATAATTAGGCCTTTCCTCAATCATTATTGGTTCAATGATACCTTGTGCATGCTTTCCCAAGCCCTTTCCTTAATAGCCCATCTTGGACATTAGCTTTGAACCTATGCCCTTAGTATGTTTCTCGAAAGAACCAATACAAGCATTCTCAGAAGAATTTGAAGACAACCTGAAATGGATTACATCTTCTTCAAGTTGATACTTGACTAAGGCTTCTTTGGCAACAAAGAGCTATGACTCCAACTCATGCATCCTTTTCAGGTTCGTATTTGCAATATGAAGTTGCCTCTCCATTTCCCACAGTCTGTCATCAAGAAACTACTTCTCTTCCTTCATGTAATTCAGTTGCTTTCTATATCTGCTGCTCTTCCTTCCATCCTCATACATTTCTCTCACCATATCCATCATGGTGGATAATTCTTGCTTCATGTCTTCATCAAAGAGTCTTATGAAGAGAGCAAAATTTGAGGACCCACTTGTAGAAGTTATCATTATGCCATTGAACAAAAGAAACTTCAACAAGATAAATAAAGAGCTTATTTAAGCAACCTCTTACAACAAACCTCTTGTGATTTGGATTGTCTTGAGGTCCTTTGAGATAGAAGAATGCCTTTAGCCCTTCTCCTTCTTGTCCTTCCTGGATTAAGTTATCAATAGCTTTCCCTTTACCTCTGCAAACTCATAAAAAATTCAGTCTACAAAACAAGCATACGATCAACCTTTGGTTGTTCAAACACCTTTCAGACAACCAGTCTTTGCTTTGTCAATCAAGCATTCTCATATAACCTTCCTAAACATGTGGTTAATAAATCTTAAGTACTGATACCACCTGATCTGATAGTGGGGCTCTTAGGCTTCTTGAAATTGCTGAAGTTATGAGTTTTTGATGGATCAAACACCTACTTACAGGATGTAGACTAAGGCGTGAGGTCCAGATCCAGTTGAAGAAATAACACACGGTGGATTCCACGGACGTGGGTGGGGATGAGGTTATGGACAATTAATTTCCTACAATTGTGGAGGACCTGGGAACTATGTGCATGATTGCACGAACCCGACCAGGACATGTTTTCTGTACTATTAGTAATTTGATCATGAAACAGTGGATTGCCCCACACTAATTGCACATATGTGCGAAAAAGGGGTGCTTCAAACTACACCCACTCAGAACATCCAAATGATGAAGCCTGAACCACACGAAGAGGACCCTAATGTGAACATGGTGCTTAGAAGTGGTGCCACTATAGGAGAAGATAAGGGGAAGCAACCCTAGGAGGATACATGGGTTCGCAAGGCCCCTACAAATCAACCTGAGTTTGATTTGGAATGCGCGAAGGAAACATTTATGGAGGCTAAGAAGAGCTTTGCAGAGGCTTCTACTTCAGGTAGCAAGGATCAAGCTGAGCCGAAAATGGATCCTTCTATGTTAAATATATTTTAAGGGACATGCATGAAGCTACTACAGGACAATAAAGAAGTTAAGGAGTTGCAAGAGCAAATAACTAGGTGTGCAGGGTCGGGTGTACCGTGCATGGTCTAGAAACTAGGTAAGCATGCTTTGCGCACGAGGCGGAAAATGCGGTTGACTACTCAAATTGGTGACTATGATATGGATCAGGTCATTCTATATTTTGGGTCAAATGCAAATGTGCTACCTAAACAGACCTGGGAGCATATTGGCAGGCTCCAGCTACAATGGTCTCCTATTAAATTATGGATGGCGATCCAATAGATGATCTTGCCTATGGGGAGACTACAAGGAGTGATAGTATACATTAAAGGTGCGAGCATATAAACAGATTTTGAAGTAATAGAAATTGTGGATGATAGTAACCCGTATCTTGCATTATTAGAGATAGACTGGGCCATGGATATGAATGGAGTCATCAACCTAAAGCGACGAAAAATGATATTCCAGAAAAAGTGTCTCCTCGCTGTGGTTCCACTAGACCCAGCCAAAGGGGTCCATTATACTGAGCCTATGTGTGATGAGGACAGTGACGATGAACTAGATTGTATTTACTAGATCACAACGCAAGATTAGGATTGGGTGAATCCGACATCGGATAGGAGAATATCATGGGAATGGCATAGTTCTTGCACATCGGGCTCAAATGAATAGATTGAGCGATGGCAGAACCGATTACATGAGGTAACAACACTAAATTGTAATATGATGGTTAGATCACTATGCCATGTAATGATAGAAGAAAGGGAGTTGCCAATAGATGGGGGTGAAATGAAAGTGGAGGAACTGGTCGACTACAGTGAAATGACAAACATGGAACAGAAGTAGCATGGTGCACAAACAGGCACACTCAACGCCACAACTACACAAGGGTGGAATAGATGCCAAATGATTAGGAGAAAGTGGCACGAATGTAGAAGGTTGGCGTGCATATGAGTTGGAGGACAAAGCGGGGTGAGCATCCATCGGTGGTGTAGGGTATAGATGTATGTGGTGCAAATGCCTAAATGACTAAGAATAAAAAATATAAATTCACCATAGTGATGCATTCTGCCAGATGTTCGTGACACAGCCAACAGGAAAATAGGGGAGAGAATAAACAACATTCGCCTAATAAGACAACCCATTGGGAATTTCTGGATACTAAGGGTATGATGGGCCTATGATACTATCCGTAGAAGGAGGAGGAAAAGGTGATTTTGTCAATGGTAATACAAGAGGGAATCAAGAATGAGTAGGTTAGCAACAAGATTTGTGAAATTGATGAAGAATGGGCGCGGCTGAGAAGGAAAAGCATAGGGTTAGAGGAAGGAATCAACGAAATGAAAACTGGTGTTGCATAGATGGGCCGTACAAATCTGCAAATAAGGAAACCAGGCCTAGCCACATCTATTGTTGTACTAGAATGTGTCGCGGCCCTACTAGCATGGTTACGACCACACCAATAGAGGAGTGTACCATATACAATAGTGAATAAGGGGATAATGGATACAAGGGAACTCAAAAGATGCCCGTAGACCGGGCTCGCGAGGAAATGGAAATCTCACACCCGGGGTGCGACCATCAGACTAGTTGTGGAAAGAATAGTCTCAGCACCCCAAGTAGTTGAAAAAAGGAAAGGGACTATAAACAAGTCTACAAGAGGCCTGGGTGGAAAGAAGGGTCCGTGTAGGGCCAGTTGGTTAGCAGTATTGCGGCCACACCAATGGGGCTGCGTTACCATGTGGAAAGGTTGGGAGGCGACCGTTACTGTCACTATTCACAACAAGAAGTTCAGACTACAGTAGAGAGGAGCGGGTGGTGGGCCATTAAGGTAGGAGTTTCATGATAGGTACGAAAAGATCTGCCACCAAGAAGATATTCATAAGTTGAAAGTGGAGGGAAGGGTTACATTCAAACTCACATAGTCCTAAAATAACCATTGGCCAACACTAGGATATTTGAGATTTGAGCCGGTACAGAACAGTAACCACCCAACTATCAGGCCTCCCATGAGTACCATGGCTAGAACATGAGAAAGGTTCACAAAAGAATTGCATCTGACCCAGGATGACCCAAAGGAAGTAGCTGCTACCCTAGAGGTTCCAAAGTCCCCTCGCACACCACGACCCCAAAAACACAAGCAGACTATTGGGCCAGTCCAGGTATCACCGAGATTCATTAAATTGTCAGTGGCAAGAAAGGGCAAAGCAATCACCACTAAAATCGAGAAGGATGAGGAATATTGGCAAGAGATGATCGTTCAGATTGATGCACAGGATGAGGAAGTAGAGGATGTTGTCCAAATAACATCTCTACCACCATATATCTCTCCATGGAATGGGATAGCCAAGATACTGAAGGACCTAGACGCCATGAAGAATACGCTCCAGACCCTGCTTCTCCCAGATGAGATAAGGTTTGATGGTCTGCCGCTAGGCCGAATACCAAGTATCATGTTCAAATATTGGAATCTTGCAGATAGTGAGAAGTTGCCTAAATTGGCCGAAGATATATAACTGCAGTGGAAGTGGCTATGGGATGTGAAAAAGGTGGGATTACTCAATTTGAGGTGGATACCCCACTATCACCGCGCGACCATCACCAATGTTGTTATCCACAAGTTACTATGTCTAGTACATGATGGGTATCTCTGGTAGGTGGAACCAATTCCCATCACGGCCGATTTAGTACACCAACTTACCCATATGCCTACTAAAGGGAATGACCTCACAGACATAGCTAGCACTAGTAATGATGTGGGTCTCGCCGAAGCAATGAAGGCTAAATATAAGTTGGAAAAGCGAAAGTGCCAGTATGCCATAGTGAGAATCAAATACTGAGGAGTGAAATTCGCAACCCAAATACTGGCCACTGAACTCATGAGGAAATGCCACGCAGATGAGGTGCCAGCCCCTGTCATTGCACTTGCGAAGCAGTGTGCAGAAGGGGTTCAGTTCAATTGGGTGCAGTTTCTATGTGACAAATTTTTGACCAATTGTAAGGAAGCACAAGAGAAAGGTAAGACTTTCCACTAAGCATGGTTACTACAATGAATCCTTCTAGTTGCAAGAGAAATGCCATAGGGGAGCCAGTTTCCCAGCATCAGGATGAACCTACCTAAAGCAGTCCGATATAACTTGCTCTAGGCTACAAAGGATGCCACGAGGGTTCGTGACATCAAGGTATTTTAGATATTCATGGAGGCGAGTATCCAGACATGGATCACTCATAGACCACGATTGTCCTTGACAGTATACAACAATTTTCAAAGCATGACCAAGTTCGAAGCAGATATGCATAGCTTATATATCTGGGCACAGAAGGATCCAAAACATGGATCACTCATAGACAACGATTGTCCTCGACAGTATACAACAATTTGCAAAGCACGACCGAGTTCAAAGTGGATATGCATAACCTATATATCTAGGCACAGAAGGATCCAAAACATACATGGGTAAAGCTTCCGTTCATTACAACAGACAATGCAATTTACGAGGTACTGGCACCGTGGCCTCCAGAGTGGCATGCCCTAGACGTGGCCGTATTAGAAAGGATGGTAGCATAGGATTGGAAGAAAGAAATCCAACTACGACTCACTAAACTGGTGAAAAGGACACGTCATGGACAAAAGACAGCTTCGCAGTAGGAGGCGACCAAGAAAGTAATATTTGAGGAGATCATGGGAGATCAGGAAATGCCATCGGAACAAGACATGCAAAGGGAAATATAGACAAGGAAACGCACGAACCTTCCCACAAAATCGACCCAACACCAAAGTTCATGCATTAAGGAATCACCACATACACATAAAAAGTCAAAGACAACGAAGACTTTCGAGAAAGAGTTTCTTCACAGCAACGAATCGACGTGCAATGTCATTCCGGGTGCATTGGAGGAGCTGATGACAGAGCAGACAACTGTGTTGGGGAAGCTCAAAGCACAGTTGCATGCATTACAGGTGTGACCCTCGGGAGGGCTGATACCAAACCTAGTAGATGACACAACCGCAGAAGAGCATATGGTGCACACCTGCACAATAAACACTTTAGTGTTGCTAGCAGGTGCTATCTTAGCAGAAGTCAAAGGTGACATGAGAAGTTGGGGGTTGAATTTGGCCACCCTTCCTAGAGAAACCTTGTACCAACTATAGGATGGGGTAATTGCAAAGCTTCATGCTAGGGAAGGTCATGACTTCTGAATCTTAATGGAGCATAAGGAAAATCTGGAGTAGGTCAGTCTATAGTGCAATGACTTGGTCACACACAACCACGAAGTGGAACAGGCCATGGCAGAGGCCTACAACAAAGTAACAGAGTTGGTTGTCCCAGTGGAACTTCCTATAGATGACAATATTCATCACATGGCCATGAGATTCCATATGGCCCAAGAGGAGGCTGCGAAAGCCCAGTGGGAATTAAATTTATAGATTTCGAAGCTAAAATTGAAGGCGCAACCACCCATACCCCTAGAGGTTTGAGAGCAGCATCGCGAGGAAATTCAAGTAGGACTAGAAGTGATAAAGCACGTTGTCCATAATTACTCGGAATTGTTGGATCAGTCCCACTTGACGCTCACATCCCTTCAGGAAGACCCAATGCTACATCAGGTAGAGGCAGAGGCGTGGGAGTTACATCAGGCTTATGACAATGTCCGGGGAGCTGCCCAAATCGTGGCCATCACACAGTGATTGGCCAAAATGTGGGAGGCCCGGGTTCTCAAGGCACAAGTTGACGCTGCTTGGTAGAAAGAAGCAATGCTTAAAGAAAGCATCCAGTCATGGCTTGATGAGGCATTTGCTCTCTCCACCAACATCAAGGGAATGTTACCACACATGCAGGGAGTATATGAACCTGGACAAGCAACGGAAACTGATACTGATGCATCAGTGGCTCAAGTAGAATGGGTACAAGAGATGGCGGAAAAATTTTCTTGCTAATATAATTGAAGCACAGAAGTTGATGAATGACCTCCATGCGAAGATTTCTACACCCGTCGAGTGACTCAGGATGAGTCACGATGATTATGTTGGGGGACTGTTGGGTAGCAGAGGGCCTGCATAATGGTTTTGGGGCTCAAAGCCCACAATTTTGGGTAAAATTATGGTAAAAGCTCCACAAGGTGTGTGGAGCGTGAATTGTAATGAGTCAAGTCAAAGGGTTGTCCACCCGAAAATAATGTAAGAAAATAGAAAGTGAGTTAGCCTACCCATGGTCCATGGAGCATGGAAATGTATAAATAGAGCAAGGCTCTATGGTTAGAAGTCATTTTTTTGTTTTGATCTTGAATGTTATGGGTTTATGAAGGCAATATTCTCTCTGTGTATGTAAGTCTGAATCAAGGGTGCTGGTAGATAGATAGAGGCTCTGCAGCTGTGTGTGTAGAGACCTGTTAGATTCCACAACTGGGTGCACAGATCCCTATAGCTAAGTACGTAGGGCAGATCTAGTTGTATTGATAGAAGATAAATAAAAATAAGAAGTTCAGAAACATTGTGTGCTTTATTGTGAATCAATTTGTTGCTTATGTTTTGAATTTATGCACTATCTTTTTTATTAATTATGATTGTGTGCACTGGGTTTTTATTATTAAATGTTTGTGTAAAGACAGTAAGAAGAAGATCAAATCTATAATAAATTCACTAATAAGAAAGTGCATTTGTGTAGGTCTACACAGAAGATCGACATTAGTATAGAGTAGTGCAAGGCTGCAAAATGGTTTGCGACCCCTCTAGACCACATCAAGAGTCCCAAGGGTGCAGAAACCTGGTTCCGGCACCCTCCCCTACTACCTCGTGTGAGACTTTAGTCCACGCTCTGTAGACTATTGCTGAAAGGGCCGATAGTGCGGGATGTTTTTGGCTAATAACTCTTCCAAACGTAGGTTAGACCCCAACAGGCCAATAGCTCTAATACCACTTGTAACATCTATTCACCAAAAATAAAATAAAAAAATTACACATATCTTTTACTACACTCTTACAAACATAACTACACTACTTCAATTCACGAATCGGCAAGTGAATTAATTATTAATTTCATTACCAACCCTTGAATGACATGTCTTACAATTTATTTAACTTAACACCTTATTAGTTACATTGGAGCCCCTTATGTGCTAGGATTAAACACTATCTTCTTGTTAATTATTCCTATCCCTAAAGTTGTACAAGTAACAATAATATTCCACGTACCTCACAGATTTCTCTAGAGATCGTCAGACACTAGTCCTGTCATCAATGCACCTTCTTACAATTTTTTTATCCTCATCATTTGATGTTAGGGTTTCAATCATGTGGCTCAAGTTTCTTCAGGGTGATTAAGGGTAACCTCCCTTCCCACCAGACTCATGATCACATTGTTCCTTTGCCTCCTATCAAGTTCTCATCTACAAATCTACCCAAGGGTCTCCTCCCCAGCAAATTTGTCCATTTGGTAAGACAACCTATAATCTACTACTTCGTTCTCAATTGTTGATTATCCTCAAGGACCTTGTTGAGTTTTTTTTTTGTTCATTCTGTAGCCACAATGGCCACTCGTTGTAGGATAATTCAGTTTGTGGTGCATGTCATTCCTTCCTCACAGGTAAATATTGACTTTCTCTTTTTTTAACCTCTTCTACCTTAGTTACGGAGATCAGCAAACATGCTCAATAATTTCTTACATTCAACTGTCTCCAAGGTATCAGGGTCCAACACCCTGTGCAACTCCTCTTTCAATCTATATAGGTATCAATTTTTTACTTTCTCAAATTGCAATTTAGTTGGCATTCTGTGCTCATATTGGTAATGTTGTCCTATATTTTTTTTTATATATGTGAGGAAATAGTCTTAATGCCATACTCCCTTCTTTGTGGTCAAATGCAACCGCTCACCATTAACTCTCAAATGTTCTTTGTTCAATCATTTTATCTTATTTCTCCTTTTTCTTTCTGATTCCTTCTCAAATACATGCTAGAAGCTCAAACTTGCATGATTTACTAGCTTCTCCACTTGTAGTCATTGGTTGATGGACTGGAAATGTTGTCTCTCTATTTTGTGAAGGGATTATGTATTAATTTTTTTAAATTATCAGACATGTAGAAAGTCACTTTGGATTTCTTTCCCTTTTCTTGAACATTGCTAGAATGATTTATGTTAATTAATTTCAAGGGGTATTTTAGTGAATTAGTGTTCCATAATTTCAACATATGTTTTAATTATTTAGTTATGAGTACTTAAGTCTTGATGAAAGTTGTATTTACTGTAGGGGTTCTTCCTTCTTGTTAACTAAGAATTCACTTGTATTATCGAGAAGGAATATGGGTTAGACTACAGTACCTAACTGGAATGATCTAAATTAAACAGATAAAAAGATATTGTTTTATGATTCGTTCATGTGTATTCTCTAGTTTACATTGTTGCTAAATTTATGAAGTAAAATTCCTTCTTTAATAGTTACTTTCTTCACTTTGAATTTGTTTGGTTTCCCTTTATTCATTGAGCGTTTTCTAATGACAGTCTTCTAGCTTGAACCTACTTGGGATTCTTTATCCATAAATTATCCTCCTTTGTGGCAATAATGATTTTCTTTGCATAACATGAAAACGTTATTCCTGAAACTTAAGATTATATCTATCTATCTATCTACACACACACACACACACACACACACACACATATATATATAGATAGATAGATAGATTTTTTTTTTTCTTTGGGCTACTTAATGCTATCTTATTCTTTGTTATTTGGTTGTATGTGTGTGATGCTTGTGTGTATTTTGGTTCAAACTTATATGATGAATAGTTATGGTGTACTTGAACTTGTTGGGTTGTTTTACCCATAAACACGGGTTGTCACTATTCAAACATTTAATACGCCTATATATTTGTGATTGTATTTGGTTTTGGTTAATTACAGAACTTGTGATCACAAGGGAAGCCACATCCAGTTTGTCATAAACGTGAATAGGCACTTTTGCCCAAGGACCCTCTAGCTCACAGCAAAAAACTAACCCTACACCTTCCTTTATCATTCTTGCAATAGAGTCATAAGTCCTACACCCTAATACATTAAAAAATTAGTTACTATGATTATTACTTTATTCTCTAAAGTTACTTGTCTCGTTCCATTACTAATTTCATTCTTTCAGTATGAAAAAACTCAACCATCATTGAGAGTTGTTGTTTGCTTACAAGGAACATATATTTCATTTATATGAGGAATTTTACTCGCTAGAGTGTGTAAGAAAATACCATAGGGGGTTTATGACCTATTCTTTACCCTTATGAAAAACTATTCCCATTGCCATCTTATTCTCTTTCATTCATCTATTCACCTTCTACCTATGCATATCAGGAATAAAAAAACAAGCAAACAAAAAATATACTGGCCTTCTTTGTTTTCACTTCTTCTCAAGGAACAAAACACAGATTGACAGTTTACACATATGTAAAGACCATAACAAAATTCAATTCAAAATAACAATACTTAATTGTTTTGGTTAGCCCTTTCAGAGAAATAAAACCAAGATGGGGCACAATTATCCTCCTAACAAATCAGACTAGCGATTACGTCCACATCTCCCCCTCAAGCCTCTTTAGTTTCGAGGGTAATCAAAACAACAACCTTTCTGAGACCTCAAGTTCCCAAGTCTAGTCCAGAAATTCTCTTATGGTTTTCACTGGCCACAACCATCTCAAGAAGACCCCCTTCATAGTAAAACTACTGCTTTGGACAATCTCATGTCACAAGCTCTCTTTCATCCTTTTTCTTCCTTCAACCACTCATAGCCTCACCTGACTGTGAGAATTTTTCTTTTTAGTCTCCCTAGGAAAGAGATAGTTGTCTAACTACCTTGAAACTCAATATTTTCTTTTAAATTCTTTTCATTTCTCTCACTAAGCAGAAATTTCTTTAAAGCTACCAAGCCTTGCACAGTAAAAAGAAAAGGTAAATGGTAATTATTTATGTAATTAAGGTGCTCACAATTAATTAGGAATCCTCTCAATTACAATGCCCATCTATCCATTACTAGCAAGGAGACTCTACTCCCTAATAATGAATTATGTTGGCCACAATCAACTAGGAGCCACAGCTCCTACAATAATATGGCAAACATCCACTTGCTTGAGACCACAACCTAAAGAGGCAACAAACAATTAACTTTGGAGTTTACAAGTCAATTTTGATACGATAAAACAACTAAAAATACAAAATATAACTCTTGTGGATAACCCTTCATCCACCACCAAACACTTATATGAAAGATAGAACAATTTTCCACAATATTCCCTCAATCCATGTCTTTTCTCCGTGGAAAAAAATTTGAATAACATCTTCTATATGATCTCTGAAATAAATTTTTGATGTTATGCATTGATCTTCTACAGTGACTCGATATAAAGCATTCTCCGCTTAACATACAATACATAACATCTCTCTCACACACAAAAGAGTCGACCTCCACTCTTCAAAAAATTCTCTTAAATGTCATTTTCTAGAGTGGTTAAAGTAGTAAATACATGCAGAGTAATGGGGACATAAACATGTTCATTAATACATTATAGATTTGGTTTGATTCATCGAACTTTCCTCCTTGAATCAATCCCCATTATCTTCATTGAATAAAAGAGACTTCTCCACTTTAATCATCTTCTAGATGAAAGGAGAAATTCCTTGAACTATATTTCCATTTACGATGTGAAAAGGCCATATAAAATTCTCATTGAAATAACCTGAGCGCATATAATTCATGAAATTTCACTTGCTGGCAGTAACGCACCCTTTACTTACAGATGCTACATTATAATGCAGGTGAGTTATAAATCTTTTCCTTCCACCATTCACCTGTGTTACCTCATATAAGTATGCCTTCTTCAACCACATTTATTGCTCAACATCACTTGTAAGCTTTAGACATCGTGGAAACAATCTAAGAGGATTTAGAAATTATGAAAACCAACTAAAAGCATTTATAAGACTCAGTACAGCACATGGGACTCATGATTACAAAGCATCACTAGGTGATATAAATAGAAACACTACAATGCTAACATATAGAATATTTAATTTTAAAAGGGGCATGTGTCAACTCTATGTTGAGTACACAAGGAATTACACATCTCCCTCATATAAAGTATTTGATAGTAAGACTTTCTAAAATTTTCCATATGTTTTGTCTACCTTTTAATATTATCCAGATGTATAATTTCATCTTTGAAATTTTTAATTGTTACTTTTCTCTGAGTTTGCTAGAAATTTTTATTTCAATATGCACATTAAATAAAATATTTCAATATTAACTATATATAGGTGTGTCTAGAGAGAGATATTTCTTATTCCACTAAAAGTGTTTTCTAATTATGGAATTACATTGTATCATTTTAAGAAAATATTAATAACAAAAAGAATCAATGTATGCATATATAAAGAGAAATAAAGAATTTGTATTCCATGGATATATGCTTTCTACTCCCTAATATGATAGAGACATCTATTTAAAAAAATATTTATAAGTTAGAATACGATAGTATTCTAGAACTAATAATAACTCTTTTCATAGTTAGCATATATGATCATAGAATATATAATAATGTAGAATATTATAAATAATAATAATAATGTAGTAGTATACATATTAATAATAATAAGGTACTTACTAGCACAACCAAATAAATAAAATGGCTGAAAAACATTGATAACCATCAAAACACTTACGCGGCATTTAATATTCATGTAACAATGAGCATGTGTAACGTTAGGACATAGTGGAGGTCACAAAGTCATTAAATAAGTTTTGAAAAAGAAAAAAACTTGTTGGAACCCCTTGATTTAATCTATTATATGGTATATATGACAAAGTATATTCTCATATTATTAAATCTAGACCATCCATAAATTTTTACTTTTGAAAAAATGTAAATTTTGGAAACCTTATTTTAAAATAGGTCATGCATATCCACATTTATGGCTATAGTGCTAGTATTAATAATGTAGCAAATCAAATAAACACAACCCTAAAAACAAAACATGGAAAGTGCCTAAGGCACAAATAAGAGTAGTGAAAGGAAGATATAGAGATATGATAGAAAGTAGATAAGCATAAGGGAAAGGTACAGAGAGAGGAATAAATCAATGGGGAAAATATAAGGGGGTGGAAGATAGATAAACAAAGGAGGGAATAGGGTTAAGCCCAATTTTTGTGTGTTTTAAATTGATTGATCAAGGGGAGCTAGCTTCTAGTAATCTCAAGATACAATCTCTCATCAAATTTTTAGGGTTCATGAAAATTTGTAAGGATTCTCTTACATGACGTTGTAGTGATGATTTTCTTTAACACAAACTCAAGTGTTTTTTATGCATCCATGGTGCTTCATTTTGATCGAATGTTCTATGAGGACTTAAGAGAAGATACATTCATGTTTTATGTTAGTTTCACACTCCCCTATCATTGTCTGAAATGACCAACATGTTTCTTTCGCATGAGTAAGAATTCTTGTAGACACATTTATAATAGGGATTTTTAATATTGTCTTTAATAGATTTCATCCTTTGTTTCATAGTAATCAAGGTTTTGAATCATATTATAATATTTTTCTTTTTTAGGACCTTAGAAATGTTATTGGTAACTTTTGTATATAACAAGGTAAAATTTCTTATATCAACTATTATTGTGATTAGCTATAAGGTTCTCCCTTATTTAAAATTGTAATTAACCATGAGATCTATTTGAATCTAATATATAATTATGAGAAGGGAGACATAACTAAAAGTTTTTCATATGTATAGGTTAACTGGTTTTTTCCTCCTAAATCAAGTTTTAGTTTTTTTTATTTGTTAGGTAATGTGAGTTCTTAGATGATTGACTTCCCTAACTTGTGGCTTGAGTAGTCATGACTGAGGGGCATCTAAGCCATCAAAATCACCACGGGATCACACCAAGCCTAGCCCGCACCAACCCTTATTTGTGATTATATAAACATTATTTTTTATAATAATTAAACTTCTCTATTAAAAATAAGATTTACTTTTAATTGTATCAGTAGTAACTTAAATTTTATCTCTATAAATAATATATATAAACATAGATAATTTCTTATAAGCTTTTATATTTCGTAAAATTATATAATTAAACTTGATTTAAAATAAATATTATTTTAAACATTTAAAATTAATGAATTGACTTTATGTGGTTGAAATCAGATATTATACCACTGTTTTTCTTCTTTAAATTCATATATTTTTTTTGAAAAGATCCAAAGAACTCGAAATGATGATAAAGTGACTTTTTATGATTTTGCAATGATAAGAAAAAAAAATCTATTTACTGTTCAAATATATTTAATTCAGTACGATAGTTGAAAGTAATTGTTTTAATCAGGGAGGGAATCAAGATCTAAGCAAGTGGATTAATGAGAGAATGTCCACTTAGGTCAAAATCGTTTTAAGGAGTACAACAAATGCAATAGTTTTGTACGTTGGCCAAAGGTGTTATTCGAGGGCAAGATCCGCAATGTTCTTGTTATATATATAATTTTTTTATTTTTTTTATTTTTAATCATCTTAATACTTATAAGACGTTTTTTTGTTGAATGATTCATTTAATAATGTTTTGTTATTGATTTCAGTGTTTTGTTATGTATAGTATTTTTCAGTAAAGAGTTGTGTTTCATATTTGAAAGAAAAATATTAAACTAGCTTAACGTTTGTTCTCGTTTGCTATTTAG
>APFE030184567.1:65758-145040 GCA_000404065.3 Pinus taeda
TTGACCATTAGAGAATAATATCATGGACAAAACTATGCGTTGCAAACACCTAGAAACCAAAAACATCAGATGAATTTAGTATTTTATCTCAATTCTTTTTTAATTATTAATTATTAATTTTTTTTATCTATTCTAAATTTTCTTATATGTAATTTGACGAAGTAAGAATGTTACATAACATATATACTTATGAACCCAACAATTAAAACATATTCACATATTCAACTCCTACACATCCTACATCTAACACGTACATATCTAATATTGAACACCTACACATCTACCCCATACTTAGTTGTAGAGTACTTATGAGTCCAATTCTTGTAATATATTGTGTTTTGTTTATAATGAGGAATAACATGATAATGATTTTGATGTGAATATATAGAGATAATAAGTGGAGATTTTGTATTTTGTATTTTATATTTTTATTAAATTCGAATTTAGTTAACACTTTTAAAATAATGTTATAAATTATAAAGGTTAAATTTTTTCAAATATTAAATATATTGAGTAAATTTGGACATTTAAAAATATAATTTAAACAATGTAAAATAAAGATTATAGTTAAAATAAAAATATAAACCGTTTAAATTGTTAGCGGTTAGGGTTTCAAGGTCTTTAGGGTTTCTAGTGAATTATTGTAACCATAGGTACCTCACTTGAAACTGGTCACAGTATCAACCATGCTAACACCAACTTCATGGGCATTGTCGATATGACTGGTCCCTCTAGGGGGTATCTTTTCCTTGAAGAATGTACTCAGTGTATCCCATCACCCCTCTACCAAATACGACAAAAATGGCTCGCAAGCCTGTGAAGCATAACAGGACTCACTTGCACTAGGTGCTTAATGGCAGTTCAGACTCTAAGGTCGTTGCTTACATTAGGTGACATTGAACCCTTGAGTGGTTATCCCTAACAATCACTTGGAGAAATCCTGCCAGTTCATGCAGGACGATGGGATTATATGAAAATTGATTGGGGTATGGCCTAAAGAACAAGAGATCCTTAGGTGGATGTGACTAAAATGGCATCCTAGAGCACCAATACAACTTCATCCATGAACCAAAGGATTCTTTACCATTATTTTTCATGATCTAGAGGACCGCAAAAGAATGTTTGAGAGTGGCCGCTACTATCTTAATAACATGATTTTCTTCATTAGATACTGGGAACCCTACTATAATCTGAATATGGAGCATTTTATAGTCTCTCCTAAAAAACTACAGGGGGTTGGATATTGAGGACACCATCATAAAATCCAAAGGGTAATTTGTGCGGGATTTAGATATTACAAAGAAAGGGCCACAAGCTGCCTACACCTAAATATGTGTATAAATGAATATCTCCAAACCCTTACCGAAATCAGTTGAGATTGAGTATCAAGATGAAGTTTGGATTCAACCATTGGATTATGAGCATGTTCCTTTCAGGTGTTGGCTCTACCACAAATATGGCCACCTATTTGAGGATTTCTTGCAAGGCCCCATAGAAGAGCCCCCTCCCCCGCCATGGCCCCAACGAAAAATGGCTTTCAGGAGGTTATCAGTGGTTGGCCCCAGTATTGCAGCAATAATGCTGCAACTCCTGGGACTCCCTTCTTTACTTTTATCAACTCGGTAGTTCGTAACAAACTTGGAAGTGACGGTGATGTATGCACAAGTACTAGCTCTTGCTGCAGCTGTCACTTGGTCAGCTGGCACAAGTCTGCTAGGAGCTTAAAACAACTTCTATGAGCTCTTAGTAGAAGCTTTTTAACTAATGGATGAAAGCTAAGTCAAAGGAGGCTAATATACTTGTAGAAAGAAGCGAAAAGCGGAAAGGAAATGCAAACCCTAGCAAACCCTAGTTTTATCGACTAACCCTACTGGTGCAAGAAAAATGATGAAAGCTACAGAAAGGAATGCCATTGACTCTTAGAAAGGTAAAATGCATGTGACTAAGCTACCTGAGGTGAAATCTGAAAAGAAACATCTTTTTGTATTTTTGAGTAAGTTGGTAGAATTATTATTGATGTGCTTTACTATTTTTGGTTTTGCAGAGGTGGATTGGCAAAAGGAGATGCTTGCAAGAGGTTGGGAAGGTTAGAAGAGGTCCTAAGGGGTCCCTAGCACCCTTCCAAAGAGTTTCATAGTGATCGGATCTCAAGAAACCGCTTTCGTGAGATTCTACAGGAAGTTTGTAGGGGTTCTACAGGATGTTCTCGAATTTCTACAAGATGTTCTGTAATTTCTACAAGATGTTCCGAAAAGAGGATTTTGGAGGGTTCATGGAGGAAAAACGGTGGGAAAGTGGACATGGAGGTTGGATAAAGATGTTAAGGGGTTTAAGACCTGGTGAATGAGGCTAAGGAGTGATTGGATTTGTTCGAGGATGGAGGGAGCAATGATGCACAAGAATATGGAAATTAGGTCAAAGTGGGAAAATGTGGAAAATGAAGGGCAAGAATTTGAGTTACGGGATGGAGCAAGTTGGATTGATGGAGGAAGGGTAGGTAGGATTACAGGTGATCTACACACAATCTCTAAAAACAAATCAAAGAAAGACTAAAAAATAAGAGATCTAGCTATTTTGACTTACTTTGACCTACAAACCAAAAATATGATGAAGAGAAGTTTATTGGCAGAAAATCATGCAAGATAACCATGGAAACTGAGCAAGAAAAGATTTTAAACATGCTAGTACAAATGGTATAAACTTTCCTAACTAAAAATATAACACTAGCAATTGCATGAAGAAGCAAAGATAGTGTTTTTGGTGGCAGCAAGGACACCTTGGTCCCATTGAGGGAGAGGTCAGATCAGAGGTGCTTGATAGCCTTTTTCTTAAGATCTTCTCTGTTATTAACCTATAAAATCAATGTGAACATGAAAAGTATTTTTAATCATCAAAAACAACCTAAATAAAACAACACGATTTAAATCTAAATAGCAGATTTTATTCTAAGAATGCAGCAAAACACATAAAAGTAAACAAAGGATGTACTGGGCACTTGGGTTGGGCCCAACCCCAAGAGCTACAGCCTCCTGAGAAAGATTAGAGCTGGTGCAAAGATGGATTCATCTTTATTGCTCAAGAAATAATAGTTACATCAAAAACTGTCTACAAGAAAAAGCTTGAAAATGTGTTGAAATGCGGAGCTAACCTACTGCCTAAAGAATGACTAAAAAATGACTAATATCGAACTGCCAACTAGGTAACTTCTGCTAACCCAAATGAGGCCCTAAGCCCTCTTATTTATACAAATTGAGGACCCTAACAACCCTCCTAAACTTTAGGAACTCGGCTGCCAAAACTTGTAGTTAACAACAACTTTGCTAGCCCTTGCTCGACCGCCCTTGTGATAATTGATGTGGTGGACCTTGAACTCCGAGCTGATGGCAGAGAATTCGAGGTAAGGGCCCATAAATGAAGGGGAGACCTTCCTACAAATCCTCTTCCTTGTTCTTCCACAAATTTGGCTACCAAGTGCTCATTAAAACCTTTGATTTTGTCTCAAAATTGACCAAAAAACTGCCCAAAGCACCCATTAGACTTGTTGGCATAATGACTAACCCAATTCACTCTATTAGCATAAATATAATAAAAACATGCAATAAACTAATGAGAATGGTGGATTAAGTTGAATTAGGAGGCTGAATGAGCCCATATAATTATCCATTTTTGGGGCTCATCATTACCCCCTACTGAAAGTGTTGCTTATCCTCTGAGCAACTAATATATCTCTTCATCTTTGATGGCCCTGGTGGCCTCCCTGTCATGCCAAGCTTTTGAAGTGATGTCCTCTTATTAGTCATGAAACCATGCTTTTCTCCCTACTTTTTCCCACTACCTGTGCGCCTTTTCTTGTAGCAGTTTTGTTAGCGCCTCAACCTCAGCTTGCAGCTTGTCCTCTCCTTGTTGTTCATCAGATGTTTCCTTGTCTTTCCTTCTTCCTATGATTCTTTGGCCGCCTTTTCCTCCAATTTCTCGGTCTCTCTCAGCTTAGCCCGAGTTTCCTGTAGAGAATTCTCAGCTTCCTGTAGAACTGTCTCAGCTTCCTGTAGAGCTGTCTTTGAGTCCATCATTTGAATTCTCTCTCTCCAAGTGAAGGTTTTTGGCTTCCTCATTCATAGGTGATGGATATCTTTGAAGGAGCCTCCTCCTTTTGTTTAGTTGTTGTCTCTTTAATGACAATTGGCTCCTTTGACTGTGGCTGGGGTCTACCTACTTTGATCTGTGTGCTCCTTTTCAATTTAAATTACATGGAGGTTCACCTCTTTCTCTTACTTTTTGGTTTGGGAGGTGTGCTTAAGGTGGCAGGCACGGCTACTGCCTCTCTCACCAGTATTTTAGGTGATTTCTCCTCTTGTTGTTCTTTTTCTCTGCTTCCTGTAGAAACTGTTCTCATGCTTCCTGTAGAAAGTCCGGTGTCAATTGTTTCTGTCTGCTTGGCTGGATGTCTTTCCTTTTAATTTCTGTGTGGTTGCCTTGGTTGTGACAACTTTCATTTGGGCTTTCTTAGCCTTTTTCTTCCCAACCTTTTTCCTTTTTCGTCCTCTCTGCTTTTGATGTTGTCTCCTTTTCTGTCTCATGATCAGTGGTTATGTCAAATTCCTCTTTTTCCTTCTGTTCTTCCTCTATTTTTCCCTCTGCTTGAATGTCTTGTGCTCCCTCATCAATGTTCTTCTGAATTTCTTCAGTTTGCATGGTGTTGAGTTTGTGTTTTAACCAAAAAAGAAAATTGTTCAAGAAAACAGTCATTTCACTGCAACAGAGGATAGTTGAATTTTCTTCTTTTTCTGAGACCAAATAAGGAATTCTTCATGTGCTCCTTACAACATCAAATGATAGTAATTCCCTTGTGTTAAAAATGTTGTCACCTAGAATTGGTCTGTCAGTTTATGAAAGAATTTTTTTACAGATTAGAGCATAAGGACATTGGTCTTTTCAACACATTGATAGATATGTAAATTTGAGTTTTTCCACACACACAGTTTGGTCTCTACTGCTGCATGTCTTCCCTGTAACGGAATTTTTTATCTATTTTTTTTTTTTTTAAACTGATGAGGAGATTTCGGATGCAGAACAAAAAAAATGGGTAAACTCAGTGAATCATGCAGGCAGACTTCCACTGTTCTCAATGCATAGGCAGACTTTTTACTCTCATTTTTCAATTTAATGCTGTGTTCAATTCACCATTTTTCACCAACAAATCATGCACAATGAAGTTTCCCCAATCCTACCTCGTTTTGAGCTTGAAATGCGCTGAAAATCCCAGGTTTTCTCTCTGCATCGCTGTTTTTTGCGTTTCCTATAGAAGCCTTCTTGTAAAACGAAACTGCGCTTCCTATAGAGTGCAATAAACAGGAGGGTTTTGAAAAATGGCCGAGAAAGATTCATTTGCTGCTATGGAGGTGGTATGGAGCTTGTTGCAGTTGCAAGGACGATGATAAACTAGAAACAACAGTCGTGAGAGTTTGATTGGCTGTTTATGGAGATTTTCGTTGATGGAGGGTGAGCTGGCCAACTACACGTTGGACCCATGCATACCGTTTAAACATCCACCACTAATCACGTCCATCTCATTCATCAGACTACTTGTTCTCTGCCTGTAATCATGTCCATCAATCACGGTGGAGTTTAAACGATCACCATTGCCTGTTTTCAGATTTCTTCCTAAGATAGCTGAGCACACGAGTCGACTGCACCCACCCAGTGTTGTTTGAGATGGATGAGAGTGGCTAGTTAGTTGGCCACCGATTTTTTTTAATCATAACCATTTCATTTCTCACGTAATTCTCAAATTACATTCATGCAACAGAGGAATGAGTTTAGTCACGTACCTAGAAGTCGAATGTGGTTGCTGTGAGGTGTCGTGGCCTTTCCTTTTGCTGCATGCATTTGCTTATGTGGTTGCATCATGGCTTCGTTGCTAATTCATGGCTATTTTTCTTTTACAGGTATCCTTCGGCTGGATCTAAGCTACAAGAGCTAGTTTCATCCTTCATATTTGCACCTTCATGTTGTTGATGCTGGATTTTTGCAGGACAACAACTTGTTTTCTCCATTGCTCCCGAAAGATTGACCGGATTGACCTGAAACTTTTTGAGCATGCTTCTATCATCTTTATGCACCTCCAATAGCAAAATGGTGGTCAATTCATGCATGGATTTCAAGAAATATGGAAAATGGCTGAAGATTATAGACGTCAATTTCTTGCAAACCGTGCTTCGGAATCGACTAAAACTGCTTGGGTAGGTGTCTATCACTCATATGCATGTCCCCATGAAATATATTTTTAAACAGATTCATAGATATGGAGAAAATGAAAAAACGGCTGAAGGTGATGGAGGTTGATTTCTTGGAAACCGTGCACCAGAATTGGGTGAAATTGCTCGAGCATGTTTCCATCATCCTTATACAACTCCCCATGTAACATTTTTGCAAATGGATGCATGGTTTCCAAATTATATAAAAAACAAATTTCAGCACCATGTATTTTTGCTTCAAAGCATTCTGCAGTTTTTTGCATGGTAAGAAAAAATGAGCTTGGGCTATGATGCAAGAAAGGAAATGATGGAGGAGGAGTTTGATGATTACAAGAGGATTTGGGAACCCTTTATGAAGCTATCATGTTTTCCAAACTAGTTTTTTGAAATCCATTTCTAGCTTCCTTTAATTTCTACAGGAACTTCCTGTAGAACACAAAGGTTTTAGGAAAGAAGCACAATGAGATGGGAAAAATAATGGAGAAGGGTGAGGGATGGAAACATGGATGTGGGTGTGGGCCTAAAAAATAGATTCCAACCTTCAAATGCCCCTCCAAAATTGAATTTGACTCGCCTGAAGGTTGTATAGGATGTTTCGTGTAGAAATATAGAACTTCCTGTAGAAAGCCTAGAACTTCTTGTAGAAGGTGGAATTTCAACCTAAATGTGATCAACACCTAGGAAAGGCAAGTGACCATGGAGGGAGTGTCTGTAGGGATGTCTTGTAGCCTATTACGTACCACTATCCTCATTTTGCATGACCTTCCTTACCTGCAATGTATTCCCTGCAACCTGCAATTATTTTATAGAGATTATGTCTGTTTTCTCTTCTTCTTTTTTTAAAACAACTAGGGCGCCTCATAGAGGTTTTTACCCTAATTGCCTGCCCTCGGTGCCTCCAAAAGAGGTTTTCACCCAGGGATCTGGGTGCCTCCAAGGGAGGTTTTCACCTAGGGATCTTATTCTCTTTTCCTTTTCTCTTCTTTCCAACCCATTGATTACCTCATGGAGGTTTTCAATCAATGAGCCAATCTGAGGCGCCTCTGAGGAGGTTTTCACCTTAGACTTTTATTTTTCTCTTATTTTCATTCTTTCCTTTTTTTTTCTTTTTTTCTTTTTTTTGTTCTCTACCCTACCCTACTTGAAAAATAAAATCACTTTCAAGTATAAGAATACTTCCAATGGAGCCTTGTGCATATCAATATTAGAGACAAAATGATGTGAAGGCTTGAAATGCATGCTTTGACAGCTATCCAGATTTTAGAGACCAAATGATGTGACTTTGAAGGGATCAAACAGAACTGAGGAAGAGAGTACTGCTGCAACTTAGTGACCGTCTGGAACCATATCTCAATATAGCTCTGATACCTTGGTCCTTTTGTTGATCTGGACCATTCTTCATGTCACCTTCTATCATGACCTTCTCATCTACTTCTTTTTGTTGATTTTTCTTCGGAATACATGGAGGATTTGATGGTAACCATGAGGGAGCACTCTCGATCTTTGATTTTGATTTCTTCTCTTCATCAAGTGCAACCCATGGTTCTTTGATCTCCTCTTTTTTGAATATTCTTTTGCTGGATGTGGTCCTTCAATGCTGTCAATATAATCTCTTTCTTGCAATACTCTCCCTAAGTTATGGTGAAGATCATTAAGCTCGAGAGGAGTCATTTGGACATGTTGTGCCTCGGCTTTGCAATTGGGTTGAGCTATTCCAATGTGCAGGTATGGAAATGGTGGTATGGCTAGTTGAGTGGAGGTGTATATTTGAGATGGATGTGGATGGGGTTGTGGTTGGGTAGGTGGTGGAGGCAAAGGAGTGGGAGGAGTGTTGTACTACGGCCTCCACCCCTGATGAGGTGCATTCCACTGAGGTTGTGGCTGAGTATAAGAGTGAAACGAATGAGCAACTGGAGAAGCATGGTATTGAGGAGGATACGACCAAGGAGGGGGTGTGGACCAGGAAGGATGAGCAGGGGGACCCCAAGAAGGCATGGAAGTGGCTTGATAGGGGTCATAATAGGTCTAGGATGTCCCTTGTATTCCTTGCTGGTAGGGTATGGGTCCATGTGGCCTCCTTTGGTTCATATAAGAGAGTGATTCAGTGGCTCCTTTGGCTCTCTGATATGCAGCTTTAAGTCTAGGAAAGGAAGGGCACTGATTCATAGGATGGTATTCTTCACAGATGAAACACACTTCTAGGCAGTGCATTGGACATTTGTTCCTAGGATGCTTTCTAGTGCACCTAGGACAAAATATGTCCAAATTCCTCCCGGCTTCCTCTTGCTTGCTTTGGATTCATAGGGTATCCAATTGCATTGCAAGAAACTACCTCATATCACTCTTAAAATATTCCAGCATATTTTCACATTCACCTTTTCCAACATAAAGGAATGAGTTGGAAGAAAAGGTACTACTCCCAACATTTCTATTTTAAGCCATTTGCTCCAGAGGAATGTTTTCTTCTTCTTCCCTTGAGGTTCTTCAAATATGTCTTGTTGTCCACCTAAGGGTTCTTTAATCACAGCCATCGAAGAAGAGAGAAGGTTGGCTGTGTGAAGTAGTGGGGGCGTTGTGCAATCATTTTTCTAAATTATCTCTACTCCTACAAGGCATGAAAGGAAATCTTTTTGGTTCATTTTTGTTTTTTTTTTCTGCTTGTACCTGCAAAACTAAAATGATTGAACTGCAACTAACTATCTTGCTGAAATGAAAATGTGGAATTGAAATGAAAGCAGGAAAGGACTAATCTATTTTGATCAAATGAAATTACAGGAATGAAATGCTAAGTTACACTTACAGAATGGAAATTGTAGAAATGAAATGCTAATCTATGCTTGCAGAATTGAAATTGCGGAATTGAAATGCTAATCTACGCTTGCAGAATTGAAATTGCGGAATTGAAATGCTAATCTATGAAATCGGGAAATATCTAATCTACGCTTGTGGAAATGAAATTGCAGAATGGAAATGAAATAAACTACTTAGCAGAAGGTTGTAGTAGAAAATAGAAGAAATGTAGCAATCAAAAATACTTTGACACTTCCCCGGCAACAGTGCCATAAATATGGTGGGCCCCAGTATTGTAGCAATAATGTTGCAACTCCTGGGACTCCCTTCTTTACTTTTATCAACTTGGTAGTTTGTAACAAACTTGGAAGCAACGGTGCTATATGCACAAGTACTAGCTCTTGCTGCAGCTGTCACTTGGTCAGCTGGCACAAGTCCACTAGGAGCTTAAACCAACTTCTATGAGATCTTAGAAGAAGCTTTTTAACTGATGGATGAATGCTAACTCAAAGGAGGCTAATCTACTTGTAGAAAGAAGTCAAAAGCGGAAAGGAAATGCAAACCCTAGCAAACCCTAGTTTTATCGACTAACCCTACTGGTGCAAGAAAACTGATGAAATCCACAGAAAGGAATGCCAATGACTCTTAGAAAGGTAAAATGCATGTGACTAAGCTACTTCTGAGGTGAAATCTGAAAAGAAGCATCTTTTTGTATTTTTGAGTAAGTTGGCAGAATTATTATGCATGTGCTTTACTGTTTTTGGCTGTGCAGAGGTGGATTGGCGAAAGGAGATGCTTGCAGGAGGTTGGGAAGGTTAGAAGAGGTCCTAAGGGGTCCCTAGCACCCTTTCAAAGAGTTTCATAGTGACCGGATCTCAAGAAACCTCTTTCGTGAGATTGTACAGGAAGTGTGCAGGGGTTCTACACGATGTTCTTAAATTTCTACAACATGTTGTGTAATTTCTATAGGATGTTCCGAAAAGAGGATTTTGGAGGGTTGATGGAGGAAAAACGGTGGGAAAGTATACATTGAGGTTGGATACGGATGTTAAGGGGTCCAGGACCTCGTGAATGAGGCTAAGGAGTGATTGGATTTGTTTGAGGATGGAGGGAGCAATGATGCACAAGAATATGGAAATTAGGTCAAAGTGGGAAAACGTGGCAAATGAAGGGAAAGAATCTGAGTTAGGGATGGAGCAAGTTTCATTGATCGAGGAAGGGTAGGCAAGGATGGATTACTAGTGATGTGCACACAATCTCTCAAAACAAATCAAAGAAAGACAAAAAAATAAGAGATCTAGCTATTTTGACCTACTTTGACCTACAAACCAAAAATATGATGAACAAAAGTTTATTGCTAGAAAATCATGCAAGATAACCATGTAAACTGAGTAAGAAAAGATTCTGAACATTCTAGTACAACTAGTGTGAACTTTCTTAACTAAAAATCTAACACTAGCAATTGCATGAAGAAGCAAAGACAGTGTTTTTGGTGGTAGCAAGGACACCTTCGTCCCAGCTCATGGTCCCACTGAGGGAGAGGTGAGATCAGAGGTGCTTGATATCCTTTTGCTGAAGATATTCTCTGTTATTAACCTATCAAATCAATATGAACATGAAAAGCCTTTTTAATCCTCAAAAGCAACCTAAATAACAAAACAAGATTTAAATCTAAATAGCAGATTTTATCCTAAGAATGCAACAAAACACATAAAAGTAAACAAAGGAGGTATTGGGCACTTGGGTTGGGCCCGACCCGAAGATTTACAACCTCCTGAGAAAGATTAAAGCTGGTGCAAAGGTGGATTCATCTTTATTGCTCAAGAAATAATAGTTATATCAAAAACTGTCGACAAGAAAAAGCTTGAAAATGTACTGAAATGCAAAGCTAACCTACTGCCTAAAGAATGACTAAAAAATGACTAAAATCGAACTACCAACTAGCTAACGCCTGCCAACCCAAATCAGGCCCTAAGACCTCTTATTTATACAAATTGAGGACCCCAACAACCCTCCTAAACTTTAGGAACTCGGCTGCCAAAACTTGTAGTTAACATCAACTTTACTAGCTCTTGCCCATCTGTCCTTGTGATAATCGATGTGGTGGCCCTTGAACTCTGAGCTGATGGTGGAGAATTCGAGGTAAGGGCCCATGAATGAATGGGACACCTTCCTAATCCTCTTCCTTGTTCTTCCATGAATTTGGCTGCCAAGTGCTCATTAAAGCCTTTGATTTTGTCTCAGAATTGACCAAAAAACTGCACAAAGCACCCATTAGACTTGTTGGCGTAATGACTAACCTAGTTCACTCTTTTAGCATAAATATAATAAAAAACATGCGATAAACTAATGATAATGGTGGATTAAGTTGAATTAGGAGGTTGAATGAGCCCATATAATTATACATTTTTGGGGCTCATCAATCAGGAAGAAGAAACATGGTAATAAATGAAAAAATAACAAAGAACAAGTGAATTCAAGGAATATTTCCTGGCCGCATCCAAATACTAATCGATTATCTACTCTAAGCAACTTCAATAATCAAGAGGAACTTCCAACAACTGTACAAGTGCTTTAGACCCAATAACCTGTGAGAGTGGAAGCCACAAAGGAAATCCATAACGGGAAAGAGGTCATTAAGAAAAAAACTCTAGAAGCAACCTCAGTGGCTCACGACATCCACTAGTTTCTAGAACAAACCTAAATGACTTTGGATCAGTATCACATGATTTCTCATTTGAACTCTGATGAAGGAGTAATGGTGATATTTTTACGCTATGAGGCCAAGGCAAGAGTGGAAGACATCCCATTGGAGCAACTCAACATTTCCAACAAATCTACATTGAATGGGGAAAGTATCAATAGACCAAGTTAATGTAAATTCTTCCCTCGTAATTAAAGGAGCTTCACCAAAAATTGCTCTACCAGTCTCCATCCCGGGAGTCGAGAGAAGGAAAAAAGGGAAAAAGACAACACATGAGGTAATTGGATAAGTTGGTGAAACTATGGTCAATTCGGGAGAAATCAATGCACTCATAGAATAATTTCTATGCACCGCCCCTGATCCCCATTGAAGGTGGTACCATGGAACATAAGTGGCATCAACTCCAAAGTATATTAGAGAAGAAACATTGCTTGCAGGGATAGAAAAACGTTTTCCACATGTGGAAGGCATGGATTTAGATGTTTGAGGGAGTGCTAGAGGTCTCATAGCCCTTTTGGACCCAAGAATAATTGAATTTTCAAATTCAGTGGCTGCACCCATACCATTTCATGATTATTTGTGTGTATTGGATTAGCGAAAAAATTATGTCTAACAAAAATCTATGGCCCTACGACAATGGGTGATAAGATGGGCTTCCTTTGAGGTTTAGTTCAACTCCGCAATATCTAAAGTGGGGAGAACTAGATCTTAGCAAGAGATTTAAACATGATTAAACAGTTGGATGAGAAAAAAGGGAAGTTGTGTTAATTAGACCCAACCACCCAGATATTTCAAGAGGTCATTCAAGAATTTTATACTGAGGATGCAGGAATTGTAAATGGGTCCTACACCTAGAAAAATAGGTGCAACAACAAACAACAAAGAGCCTTCTCGTTAGACAATTTTTTCCTATTACAGGGGCTTCTAGAACAAGACATATTTTTTATATGGGGCCATACCCACCTGATTAGGCTTAGATCACTAGCCCATTTAATTCAAAATCGACTTGCAAATGGCCCCCAAAGAAATTGATTATGTCTTGAAGCCTTCTAGTTTCAGAGGCCAATTTTTATTGAAAAACTGGAGAAATTGTGGATGTAGATCCATGTATAGGAATGATGTTTAATGAAGGAGTTTGAGTGGAAACTAAAGGAGCTAAAGGAAAATATCAAGGAATTGAACCATAGAATATTCAGCAATATCCACAAGGGAAAGAATATCCTCAAGGCCTTAATGCAGGAAATCCAACAACATATTATAAATGGAAGGAGAACTGAGAAACTAATTGAAGAAGAGGAACACCTCCTCCATGTGTTAGAACAAAGGCATAAACATGAAGTAATATTCTAGAGAGAGAATTCATGGGTTCAATGGCTATAGGAAGGATAATGAAATACCAAATTCTTCCACAGAATAATGTTTAAGCATAGATATGTTAACATGATCTTCTCCCTCACAAGTTCATATGACACAAGGTTGCTCCAACATGAGGAGATTGTTGAAGAATTAATCTCCTACTACCAAAACATTTTCTCGAAACTCGAACGATTTCGTGAGGAGGCGATTTCCTAAACCAAGCAATTCATCCTAAGAGTCATAAAAGAGGACCAGAATAAGGCTTTAATGAGGGAGGTAACTTATTCAGAGGTAGAAGAAATATTTAAAGAACTTCCCACTAACAAAGTGTTGGGCCGCAATGGTTTTACCTCTAAATTCTTTGGAGTGGGATGGCATTTCCTGGGTAGAAGAATTCACATGCCTGTGGAGGAATCTAGATAACTATAAGAATTTTGATCATGACTCAATGCCACCTTCCTTACTTTGATTTCAAATAAATGAGTGATGACAGATCCCAGTGGATTTAGACCCATCACTCTCTCTAATGTGATTCACAATATAATCTCAGGAGTCATGGTTCATTAACTAAAACCCTTTCTGAAGACAACAATAGGTACTTAACAAGCAGGTTTTTTCAAAGGGTGGGAAATCATGGATGGAATAATTACAATGCATAAGGTAGCTCACTCATTGTAGACCTCATGAAAATTAATTATGCTCATTAAACTTGATTTACCCAAATTATATGATCACCTCAACTAGAACTATTCTATAAACATGTTGGATTCTTTTATATTCTCTCTTGGATGGATTAAATGGGTTTGATATCTCATTGAGACCCCATTTTACTCTATCATCTTGAAAATATCTCCCACTCACACCTTGTATGGGTCAAGGGGTCTCTCTCAAGGTGATATGATTTCTCCTTTTCTCTTCATCATAACATCAGAGGGTGTTATACTTATAAAATCAATAGTACATTCATTTCCAGTTGATTAAATCTCAACTCTTCCTCCCCAAAATGCATCTTTACAGATCTGATCATGAAATTCAGAAACTTCCAATGGAAAGACATCCAAGCAAGGAAGAAATGGCTTGTCCTAGCTTAGGACAAAGTTTTCTTACCCAAACTGAAGGGAGGCCCAGGAATACGAGATCCAAGAATATTAAATCAAGTTATGAGGGCCAAACTATGGTGGATATGGCTTCAAGGAGGGCCATAACTATGGAAGAAAATGTGGTCACATAAGTATGGCCAAAATATGCATATAATAGAACTAAATCAACGCCAACATTTTCTAGTAGAATTGTCAACATAGAATATGATGTAGAGCAATAGGTCCATCTTTATAGAAAATCGTTTTGGGGAAGTTAGGGATGGATAAAGAACCCTCTTTTGGAAGGAATCCTAAATGCAACTTCTCCCTCTGTATGAGAGAGAGGAGCTTAGAGATATACAAACTTTCACATATAGAATTGGAGAATCAAAAGCGGTCAATTTATAGATTGACCTCAACCCCAACTCAACAGGGAGAGAATGGAATCAACGAGAGCATTAGCTGGACCATTAACACCCTTTTCTGTGGAATTCACTAGCATCTCTACTCCAAGAACGGAGAATCCTCAAGAGCCATGATTCGAATAAATTTGACTGGGTATAACACCTAAGTGGGAAATTTACTATAAAAGAAACATACACTCTTATTTTAGGAATACAAGGAGATCAACTAGGTACACTATGGAGGCACATATGGTAAAATAAGTTATGTCCAAAAGTATCTTTCCTTTTTTGGTTAATTGCTAGTGGGCAACTATTGACATGGGAAAAAAAAAAGTTTCTTAGGGCCCTCATGATGCCCTTGTTTCAATTAGGAGATGAAATGATGGAGCATCTATTCAATTAGTGTGATTTTTTTGAAGAATTGTGGAAGAGTATATCACTTCTATTTTGTAATCTAGACATGTCGCTGAATAATGTCAAAGAATCTCTTGCAACTTGGAGACTAAAACTTTTTGAAAACTATATAGTCAATAGGGCCCAGGTCCTCATCCAGGGCTTTGTTTTTTGGAACATTTGGAAGGAGCGCAAGAGAGAAATAATCCATGACAAAATACCTTCCGAAATTAAAATATGGGAAAAACTGTTGATCAACCCTAATGAGACTATCGTCATTGAAACCTTGGCTCTTGATGATTCAAAGACAAATAATAGGGAGACGGGCATTTTAGCTAAGTTGGACCTTAAAGCTGACTTAATAGTGGAAGCTACATCTCGTCCCCTTCCCTTATTAGTTGACTAATCAACTATTTCACTCTCCCTATGAAAGGATTCATCAAACTCAATTTCGATGCGCTTCCAAAGGAAATCTAGGACCTTCTCTTCTTAGGGGCATATTTTTGTCTAATTAGAGCGTTATTTTGAAAGTGCATGCAGATTCTTGCGGTGTCTCCACCAACAATGTGGTCGTGTTTTTTGCATTAGAGCGGGATGCACATTAGAGAGAAAGTCAGTTACACCAAACTCCAAATTACTGGGGACTCCAAAATAGTTGTGACCTTAGTCCAAAGGTTAATCAATGGATCCATGATATCTAATCTAATAGTTAGCACCTATAACTTCTCATTGGGAGAATCCAATATCATCTCTAATAATTTGTGTATGTCATCACTAAGCACATGCGACATGAAGGAATTCAACTTGTCAATTTAATGGATAATTGGGGAGGCAAGCTAAAAAAATTGGTTATTTACCAAGACTAGTTACCAGAGCACCTTAATTTCTAAATGGAAACCTTGGGTCTATTACTAGTCAATTACTTAATATCCCTTATGTGGGTGGATATCTCGAGGCCGTTGGGAACTAGGCCTGCCCTCCCTCATGACTAAAAATGCATGTGAGAGGTAATTTGGATAGCGTGGAAGTACCCACACCATTACGTTTTTGTGAAGGAAACCAATGACAGACGAGGGAATTTATGCTCTAGCAGGTGGCTCAGGTGCTTCATAAGGTGTGGTATGGTTCTTTGTATGGAAATTTTTTGATTGAGGTTTAGCAAAGGAGAGATAACTCGATGTCAAGTGCATGAATTCTAGTCCTATGGGACCTGCTAGCATTTTGATTGGGAGATGCTCTATGATTCTGTGTAAATTTAGGGAGGCAAGAGTCTAGAGAATATTTTATGGCGCAAGGCCATTGCTCACCATTCCTTGGAATCCCTTTGATGCCTACTAGTTGCATTAGGTAACTCTATCAATTTTCACTTTTGGTTTTGGTCTGACAATTTTCTTAGGTTGTTGGTAGCTCAAACTTTCACCCCCCGTCTGGAATTTCGAAGTGGAAGTACCATGGGAGGGGGAGATGCATGTGGGTGTCACCCATGCAGTGTAAGGATTATAGGGTTGGCAACCTATTCTGAACTATTTGTCTCACCTCTTTATCTTTTTTTGTCTCTAAATTTTATTAGTGAAATTCTGGTTCATTTATGGCTAGCACCTGTTTGTGGGTTACAGTTGCTGGGGAAATTATATGTGTTGTAATTTAAACATTAAATTATCAATCTGAGACTTGTAAACTTTCAGGCACAAGAGCAGGTAATTTAGGATCAAAGCGTCTAATCTAAACTAACATCATGAAATCTAAAATCTAAAATTAAATACAGAATTTATATTCCTAATTTGAAACTAATTCATTGATAAAAGCATGATCAAGCAATACCAATCACTATTAAAGTGAAACTAACTCTAATTAATCATAATCCAAGCAATACAAATTACTATTCAAACTACTTTAATCTAAATGGAAATCTCAATCTAAATAATAAGGTCTATTTAATCTAAGTACAATAATATTAAATCAATCAAGATTGATTTAAAATGCTGCCAAACTTATGCTAAATATAATCCAATAGAATTCACTCTCATTCAAATGATCTTAAACTAAGGATACAGTCAAACATGACTTCAACTAATCTAATTCCCATGATCACACAAATAAATAAGCATTCAAACTCTAACCTCTAACATCACTCTGCAATTGCTTCAAAAGAAACTAAGTAAACCAAGATTCTAATTAACATGCTTTCATATTTCAAAGACTACAAAATAAAAAACTATTTTATCCTTAGATTGCTTTAATCAAACTCAAGAAATCATTCAAACATAAGTGCATTAACGAACAATTCTATCAATAACTAATTAAAATTATAATGCATCTCAAAACTAAACTACAACTCCAAACAATGATTTAATGGTCTCATTGAATTGCTTTCAAGTACATGATTGCCAAAACAAAATTTTGCAATAAATTATAGTGAATTAGTAAGGTACGAAATCGATTTTAATTCATATTTAAAAGAAATAGAGTTATCGATCTCTTGTTTATCCAATTAAAAATCACATTTGAGTATTCCAAACGTAAACATGTAATAAAGGGATTATTTATGCAATACAATCATTGATCAACACCATTCTCTAGCTTGCCATGACTTGGAGATGATATATCTATTTAATTTCAAGAAAACAAATTATAGCCTTGAGTATAGTATCATAATTATGATATCTAGTTAACAAATGCTTTCAAAATAAAATCCCTACGTCTAGATCTATCTTACGATGTTGTACAAAACTTGCTTCTAGGTGTTGGTGTGCCCTTGGCACTCTCATAGCAAGTCTAAATTAATGGAACACTCTTGTTAAAAATAAAAAAAACATATTAATACTTGTAGAAAATTGAGTGTAGAATTAGAGTTGTATTAAAATTCAAAAGATAAGTTTATATGCATAAATTTTTTCAGTCCTTCTGAGGCAAAGCAAAAATTATTACATAAAACCTTTAGATATATCCTTTTCTTCCTCCCCATGGTCCATGCCTAAGCCATTTATAAAATTTACAAGGAAAATTTTGACTTTAACAATGATTTTCCTTAATTATGGAAAATTGCATATTTTTACCAAATTGTCCTCAAAGATAGTTGCATATCTTTCTAATCATGGTGAATTTTGGAAAATTGTTTGGGGGAATCATAACTTGTCATAATTTCAACAACAACCTCTCTTATAATTGTCTCATTAAAATTCATCTCCTTGTAAAGTGTACTCGAAGTTGGCTATTTTGCCCTTTTTGCAAGATTCTAGAATTCTGAAAAAACAATGTTTGTTTATGCAATTGCCTTAAAGATCCATGTGTAACTTTTGAGCCAAACTGAATCTTGAGAAACAATTTTTGGTTATAGTCAATTTTTTATATTGGTAAAAAGCTCGTTTGTTAATATTTTCGAGGTTCACCTCTGTATAACGAGGTAAAACTTGGCATTTTGAAAATGTTGTAGATTTTTAGAAAAAATGTTGATTTTCTTCTAGAGACGCACATGTGAGACCTGGGTACAATCCAAATCATGGTAAGGTGTTATAATATCATTTTGGAAAATAACCTTCCTCAACTTTCCTTCAAAGCATGCTGAGATGTCGAAGCTCCAAATTGGATATTTTCACATATAAGAATTTATTCCGTACTCAACATGTAGCAACTAGTTTAATTGGCTTGTGAAGAATTTTGGAAATGGAACTGTGAGGAAAATGGAATTAGCATAAATCATCATTATTAAATCATGGCTAAATCATATCCAATCATGGATTTATCCATCTCTTGTTTATCCAATTAAAAAACACCTTTGAGTATTCCAATCGTAAACCTGTAACAAAAAGATTATTTATGCACTATAATCATTAACCAACGCCATTCACTAGCTTGCAATGAATTGGAGATGATATTTCTATTTAATTTCAAGAAAACAAATTACAGCCTTGAGTACATAATCAAAATTATGAGATCTAATTAACAAATGCTTTCAAAATAAAACCCCTATGACTAGATCTATCCTATGATATTTTACAAAACTT
Organism: Pinus taeda; assembly: GCA_000404065.3. Lineage (NCBI taxonomy): Eukaryota > Viridiplantae > Streptophyta > Pinopsida > Pinales > Pinaceae > Pinus > Pinus taeda. Next base: position 84,743 of record APFE030184567.1, read on the forward strand.
GCTTCTAGGCGATGGTGTGCCCTTGGAAATGCCATAGAAAGTATAAATTAATGCAATACTCTCTTTAAAAATCAAAAACATATTAATACTTATAACAAACATAGTGTAGAATTAGAGTTGTATTAAAATCCAAAAGATAAGTTTATATGCATAACTTCTTGCAGTCCTTCTGAGGCAAAGCATAGATTATTATATCAATCCTTTAGATATATCCTTTTCTTCCTCCCCACGGTCCATGGCTAGGCCATTTATAAAATTTACAAGGAAAAATTTGACTTTAACAATCATTTTCCTTAATTATGGAAAATTGCATATTTTTAGCAAATTGGCGTCAAAGATATTTGCATATCTTTCTAACCGTCGAGATTTTTGGAAAATTGTTTAAGGGAAACCTAACTTTCCATATTTTCAACAACAACGTCTCTTATATTTGTCTCATTCAATTTCATCTCCTTGTAAAGTGTCCCCAAAGTTGGCTGTTTTGCTCTTTTTGCAAGATTCTAGAATTATGAAAAAACAATGTTTGTTTATGCAATTGCCTTAAAGCCCCATGTGTAACTTTTGAACCAAACTAAATCTTGAGAAATGGTTTTTCTTATAGTTAATTTTTTTATATTGGTAAAAAAACCCATTTGTTAATGCTTTCGAGATTCACATCCATATGCACACAAAACGAGGTAAAAATTGACATTTTGAAAATGTTGCGAATTTTAGCAAATTTGTTGATTTTCTTCTAGAGACCCACATGTGAGAACTCGGTGCAATTAAAATCATGGTAATGTGTTATAATATCATTTTGGACAATAAGCTTCCTCAATTTTCCTTGGAATGTGCTGAGATGTCGAAGCTCCAAATTGGATATTTTCACCTATAGGAATTTATTCTGTACTCAACCTATAACAACTTATTTAACTGGCTTGTGAATAATTTTTGAAATGGAACCATGAGGAAAATGAACTTAGCATAAATCATAATTATTAAATCATGACTAAATCATCTCTAATCATAGAGCTATCGATCTCTTGTTTATCCAATTAAAAAGCGCCTTTGAGTATTCCAATCATAAACCTATCACAAAGAGATTATTTATGCAATACAGTCGTTGATCAACGCCCTTCACTAACTTGCAATGACTTGCAGATGACATGTCTATTTAATTTCAAGGAAACAAATTACAGCCTTTAGTACATCAGAATTATGACATCTAATTAACAAATGCTTTCAAAATAAAATCCCCATCTATAGATGTATCCTATGATGTTTTACAAAACTTGCTTCTAGGCGGTGGTGTGCCCTTGGCACTCCCATAGAAAGTCTAAATTAATGAAATAATCTCTTTGAAAATCAAAAAGATATTAATACTTACAACAAATTGAGTGTAGAATTAGAGTTGTATGAAAATTTAAAAGATAAGTTTATATGCATAAATTCTTTCAGTCCCTGAGGCAAAATGAACTTTATTACATCAATCATTTTGATCTATCCTTTTCTTCCTCCCCACGGTCCAGGACTAAGCCATTTATCAAATTTATAAGGAAAATTTTGACTCTAACAATCATTTTCCTTAATTCTGGAAAATTTCATATTTTTAGCAAATTGGCCTCAAAGATATTTGCATATCTTCCTAACTATGGCGAATTTTTGAAATTGTTTCGGAGGAAACCTATTTTTTCATATTTTCATTATATTTGTCTCATTCAACTTCAAATCCTTGTAAAGTGTGCCTAAAGTTTGCTATTTGGCCCTTTTTGCAAGATTCTAGAATTCTGAAAAAACATTGTTTGTTTATGCAACTGCCTTAAGACCCGCATGTAACTTTTGAACCAAACTGAATCTTGAGAAATGGTTTTGGTTATAGATCATCTTTTATATTGGTGAAAATCCCATTTGTTAATATTTTCGAGGATCACCTCCATATGCATGCAAAACGAGGTAAAACTTGGCATTTTGAAAATGTTGTGGATTTTGAGCAAATTTGTTAGTTTTCTTCTAGAGACCTAGATGTGAGACCTGGGTGCAACGCAACTCATGGGAAGGTGTTATAATATCATTTTGGACAATAATCTTCCTCTCTTTTCCTTGGAAGTGTGCGAAGATGTTGAAGCTCCAAATTAGATAGTTTCACCTACGGGAATTTATTCTGTACTCAACTTGTAGCAACTAGTTTAATTGGCTTGTGAAGAATTTTGGAAATGGAACCCTGAGGCAAATGAACTTAGATTAAATTGTCATTATTAAATCATGAATAAATCATATCTAATCATAGAAAAGCTAAGAAAAATAATGATAATGAACCATAATGCGTAGGATATGTATCGGCGGCAAGTTGTGGAATTACAGTATGAATGATTTAAAAATATTAGAGTTTAGATTATTAAATAGTGGTACTACGTGATGGAAAAATATACATATTTGAGGTTCAACATCGACCCATGCCTGAGGGTTTCCACATCCTCATGCAAACAATTCTCTTATTCATTGGAAAATTCGAACATTGTTTCGTAGATGCTGGTTCTTGTGGAGCAACATTACTTAAATATTTGGAGGTCTTGGTTCTTGTGGAACCACACTTCTTGAATATTTGGAGGTGTTGGTTCTTGTGGGGAAACACTCTTCATATTAACATATATATTTATTTAATAGCAATACAAATTCAGCACAAGAACGAGATCGATGAAGGAGAGATGATGGATGAAAATGAGGTGGTGATGGAGATGGTGAATGGGTGTGTGCATATTATTTCATCGTAAGGCCAATGTCTATAGGTGGTTTATTTTATCATTTTGTGGCAGTAATGAATTAATCTTGTGAATAGAATGCTTGGGGAAGACATTATAGAGACTGCCTTTATTAATGCACCATAAGTCTTTTTCTTTTAACATGGTCTTGTAATTAGAATATATGCGTAATGAATGGAAGGAAATAGAACGATAACGGTTTATGAAAGATGAAATTTGTGGAATGAGAAGTTGTTAATAATTAAGCTTATTTAACCGTCTAATTAATTATAGAATCATAAGCCAAATTTACCTCAAGTTTTACCTTTGTTGTTGATGTGCTTGGTTCTGCAAATTGAAGCAGAGGATGAACTAGATGGTGTTCATGTGACTACTCATCTGCTCTGCTAAAGAAGGCTAAAGGATGAAGGATGAATAGAAGTGGCGGAAGATGAACTAAAAGTCCCCATCTCCCCCATGCCTGAGTTGTATGTCCCAAAACAACTAAGGAAATGTGATTGCTTCTACAAATGACAATGGTGTTGGGTTGTGTTATATTATTTCCACATAGTTAATAGGGGGTTTGAAGGGCACCCTTTGGTTTCGGACCATATTTTAGGTTGGACGGACCCACCTATGGTTTTGTGCATGTTTTTGCACATGTTTTTTGGACACGATGGTTTTCGGTCCATGGTACTGGAGGCTTCAGCATGTATAAATATGTTTTGTAACATTGAAAGGACCATAATGAAAAATCAAGCTAGTAGTCTCGGTTTTGGGATCCAGTGAGAAAATCTTCGTGTATATATGTTTTATGTGTTATGCTCTCACATTGTTTATTTTTTTTGTGTTTTAGAATTCGTATGCAGGTAATTTCTATATGGAGTTAAAACCTACAAATGGGAATGCTGATACAAAAATCCAAATTGTTGTAAACTTGTGTTGAGATCTCAAAACCATATAATCTTCAACCGCTACACACCCGTGTCAAATCTTTCATATGTGAAGAAATGGTGTCGATGTCGAACATATGAAATAATCATTAGATTAATGATTGTTGAGGATGTTATTAACCAATGCGAGATATCCCACCTTTGATGTCAATGGGTATCAAGGAACTAGGTACATTGTAGTAACCATGAAAGTATTTTCCGAAGTCGAATGGAATAAAAACATCATCCATCAAGAAACATTGATTTATTTTCTTAGTATATGACAAGGATACCTTCCATTAAGGGATGTAGGCTCCTAGGTACTTGTGGTGTTGTACAACAACCCCCCCAATTCATAAAATTTTGTGAAAAATCATAATCTGAAATGGGTCCCTTTTAAATTTAAACTTAGCCAGATGTGTGAATCAATTGGTATTAACCCATAATAAGAAAAAACCTTATGAAAAGGCTTAAGTTAAATGAATTATTTCAAAATATTTTTGAATAGGAATAAAATGTGCCTCTAAAATATTATAAAATTCTTCGTTATTGCGATAAAGTAATCGGAATATTGCATATCACAACAACAAAGGACGCATATGCAAAACACATCCATTCTCTCTGATCTGAAAAGGCAATCGCAATCGGATATCGGGGAAGTCAAACGCAAAAGCACAATGTAATAGAGCCTCTTAAAATCCTCCAATCCAATAAAGCATATCGCAATCAGCAAATCAACAATTACAACAACAAGCCAACACATGATTGAAGACAGGATCAAATCATTCAATGCAATAAAGTATATCGCCATCGGCAACCGGCAAAACCACATTGACACAACAATAAAACCCGAATCCATTCCCCAACTGCGATGCATTAATGAGGCGCATATCTCGAGAATATATTTAAAAGGTTTGCATGCATTGTATCACCTTTCGGTGATCAAATATGTTTTAAACAAACATTAAAGCCTTTCCTTTCACGTTACTGATCATCGATTTGTGAATTATCACCGATCATCCATCAAACATATCTAAGCCACGGTTGAATGGATCATTAGGCATATAAACAACATGATGGGAATTTAAAACCTTCTTACCATGATTGATAGATTAAGTGGCTAATGAATGAAGCAATTAAGGGTAGATATTTTCTTTAGATTTTATCCGCAACAGTCTTACTATAATCCATTATCACTTGTTTATCGACATAACTACTTTTCATTGTCATATTGGTCTATAGCAACATTTCTCTGTATCACGATTTTACAGTCGCTTGTACAGAATTTTGGTGAAATAATAAATTTGAAACAAATGGGAAAGAAATCAAAGAAATCCACAGCAACGGCTCCCATAGCAGCAGTGCAGCCAGCCAAAGATCCTAGACCAAGCAAAATAGGGTTAATCTCAGACACTATGTGCCTTGCTTTAAGAAACACATGTTTGGAGAGCATCTACAATCTAATAGAAGCAGAAGAGCTTGAGGAAATATCAGAGGAAGCAACAACTAACTCAAGTAACAAATCGGAAGCATCCCTCAAAGATTTATCTTGTTCATATCCCTCAAAGATTTAGCTTGTTCCATATACTGACATATGAGATGGGTAGTAGAAGAAATTCTAGTCTCAAACAGAACATTTTGTATAGTTGACGGGAGGATATTTGGCTTGTTTCAGCCTGATGATCTAAGGAAAATGTATCACTTACCTAAGCCTGAAAATCGATATAACAAAGCCTTCCTTAAAACATTTGAAAATGAAAACGAGTCAGAGCTGGCCCTAATTAAGGAGTGGAGACATAACCCCGAGAAGCACAAACACAAATCATCAGGTAAGTACTCTGTGGACTCATTGGCTTCTCCTAACTGTTATGTTGGGAATATGATGTGTAGAATGTGGGGAATACATGACTCTGCTAAGTTCACCATTGAAATGTTCCCTCTTATGGAGGCAGCAATCAATACCTACGTGATGGATTGGGCAAACATTTTTTCTAACAAATTAGCCACAACAATTCTTGAATTTAGATCAAATGCACGCAAAACTACCAAGACCATTCCCCCTTTTTATTACAGTGCTTACATTATGGATACTCTTTGCTTTAATTCTGAATATCCAATGCTCAGATGGAGAAGGACTCCCCAAGACCCTAAGCCAATCCATCTTTATCATCAACTATTATGGAAGGCTCACTACAAAAATCATTTGTATAAAATTTGCAATGGTTTTATGTTGCCTGTGTATTATGCTATTTTTGATAAGCCTTCCCCCAGGATTTCTGAGGAAGCAGGGATCGACTTGACTGTAGTAGGTAATTGGTTCAGAGAAGACAAGATTACTTATATAAGGCTTTTTGGTAGCCTTACAAGACCCCATGCCCTTCCCCTATATGTGCCCGATAAGCTAGTAGCTCGGGAATTAGCCTATCAGATAACAATAGAAGGGACATCCAAAACCCTTAAGAAATTCCAAGAAACAGGTTTGGCCTACATTCCCTTTAAGATGCAGTGTATTCAATCGTCATGATTACAAAGATGCAGAAAAGGAAACAGAAAAATACAAATGCTAAATCTTGCAACAATTCCCAACAGACAATATGATGCAATAAAATTTGCCTCTAATGTTCTTGAACAAGCCAAACTCACAAAGTTTGATCATGAAAAGGATGACATCGATGACCTATTTTCCTCAGCTGAATCACTATTTCAAGTAAAATCATTGTCCAGGATCAGGTATCAAAACGAAGGGCTGGAAATGTTTAATACCCTTAGAGAACAGAGGTTGCAAACTCTACCTCTAGACTTATTAGCCGCCACCCCAACAATTCAATCAAGCGATCCCAAACAGCGAACTGTTGACAAAAATTCTGCAGTAGGAAAAGTTCCCGAGAGAGAAAAGGCACTATAACAGGAGAAATAATAGGGAAAAGGCAGTGAACACATGAAGATAGATACTTAGATTAATCCTAAGCTTATTAAAGAATGGCAACAATTCGATTCCATTATAAGAAATCCTTAGAATTTGCAGGGTTTTATCACGCTTTAAGTGACAATCGGCCACAAGACAACAAAAAATATGCTTCCAACTGAAGGAACCAACAGCTTACCCATAAGTCAAGATGTAGAGATAATTCCTAAGGATCCATCAGATGAAATCGTTTTGCATATAGAAGAGATACCACCTTTAAATGTCTTCTATAGCCCTAAGCATAAGGCTGTAGTAAAAAGACAAAGGAAAAAGAGAAGGATTGATCAGTTTTACCATTTACCTTCACAAACAGGGATGGCTAATGTGGTATGGAAATAAGAATTCAATCCTTCCGGAGACCTCACAAAACTCTCTCAATATGCCGGGGCATACTCAGTAGCCACTATGGATAAAGCATCAGAGGTTAGCAATCTACTCATAGAAAAAGATTAGACAATTGTTTCATTGGATGCACAGGTATCCGAAAGACAGCAGAGGATAGAGCAGTTAGAACAACAATTGGAAGCATAGAAACAATCAAACAATCAAGTAAATGAGCAATTGTTCAAGGAGAAGCAAAGGATAGACCAAAGTGCAGTTCAAAAACAAAAGGAGCTATCTCTAGCACTGACCAAGCTGAAATCAATGAATGAACAAATGAGTAAAACAAAAGATGAGAAAATCGCTCAGCTATCACAACAGATAGAAAAGTTTAAAAGTTTCCCGTAACCAACAGAATTTAGATCCAAAGCTATCCAGATCAATAAAGCAGTGATTATACAGTTAATTTACTATGTCATAATATTTCCCCTGTTGAACCCCTCTGTGAGATTTCTTCATTAATGATTGATAAATCAGTTGACGCAAGGTAGAATTTGGAACAGGCCAATGAGACATTAACAAAATTTCTTGCCTGGCAAGAAACTAGTGAAGGGCAAGCTGCAAATCTGCCTAGAATTCTAGAATCACAGAAGCAAATTCTTTTCCTAAAATGGCAATCACAATTGATGAAAGCAAAAAGGAAACTTCAAGATGCATATCAACAATTAGTAACTTGATTGACTTAATTAATGATACTCTTTATCTGTCTAATTTGACTTCAGAGTGCACTCCAGCAAATTGCCATCAGCTAAAGCACTAGAACAGTCATGCAAACAGGATTTAGAACAGAAGGAGAGATAAATAGTAGGCATCCAAAGTTTAACTTGGGACACCTTTTGGTTTTTCCTGGTTAAACCATACAGTCAAAAGGCAGCATTGAAATGTTTAACCGATGCAATCGGTTACATGATCCCTAAAATTCATGATGCTACGTATTTAGTCCAACTGCATTCACATCTGAGTCACTCTCCAGAATTGCAACCAATGCTTGCTATCTGCTAGGTCAAGCCAAAGGATGATCGGCCGAAATAGTGAATCATTCTACTGACTACAAGCATACTCATTTCAAGTAGATTTTCATGATTTGGTTATACCACATCATAAAATTTTTTTTCATAATCAGTTAGCTTAGATAGTATTTATAGACCCTTTCATGTCTTTAGAAAGGGTCCTTAATTTTTGTACAAAACTTGGATCGGGAAGTCACACTATTGTGCTTCTGATATATTTTTTTTATGAAGACTGGGCCTATATTCTAAATTTCAATGAAGAATACTTTGATGAGATATGAACTACTACTTTTTGTGAGAGTATTTCTAAGTTTGAGGATGGAATATGAATGTGATTGATATCGGGAAGGATACAAATTACATATGGTACTATTATCTATGTCTTCACTTCATTCTTTTATATGAATCAACATTTATTCATTCTTGCTATCATTTGATATATGTATGCATTTTAACAACAGTCCTTATACTTATCACTATTGAATGCTTAAGGAATGTTATTCTTTCAATCATATTTATGTCAATGATATATGAAGAATAGTGTAATATTGTTTTAATGATTACTTTGTTCAACTACTTGAAAAAAGTAATTATCATATAGATTAATGTTTTTATTTATCAATAGAGTCATCTATATGCCTATTTGTAGATAAAGATCATCAAAAGTTACACTAAAGTGGAAATTTCCCGCGATAGATTAGTTGTTCATAATTTTGAATTGCAGAATAAATCATCCATCCATTATCATTAGATAATAGAAAATCATCCACTTATCCATCCTATTTACAAATCATTGGGAAATTGGTCCCATTATATCCAATCGGAGCTACCACACCAAATGGAAAAGGAGCTGCCTTTAAGGTCCAGACCGGGTGGTTTTCCCCAATGTTGATGCAATGATTTTTGAGGCATCAACATTCTTGGCACTAGAAGGAGGGCCTGAACTATGAATGGCGAGCAAACCTAAAGCTACAAACCATTCTGAGAGCAGATGTCCCTCCACCTCACCTCCGACTTCTCCTTTGCATGCTGGAACTCCCATCCTCAAACGAGAAGAAGAGGAACCAACTACCACTTCTCAACCCCAACATATACTATAATGATTAACTCCAAAGTCTCTTAAATTACAATCTCTTATCCATAAACATCAAGGCTTCTCAATATCAACACACAAATCTGAGGTATCTCAAGGCAATGAGACTTCGCAATTCATTCCACCTCACCACCTCACCAGATTTCAGAGTGGGAAGCTTGGTATTTAACCTACTGAATTGCCTTTACCTAAAAGGAAAAGGGAAAGAAAAACAATTGAAGGATCTGATAGCGAGACTACCTCATCATCATCCTCCATTTCATCTTCTCCAGTGTGAAGTCAACCACCCACTTCTCCATTACACATCGTTGTTCAATAGGGATCTGGAACTTCAATATCTCAACCCCCTCAAACTTTCATATCTTCTCCTCCCCAAGCATCTAGAACTTCATCAATGATATCATCAAGTATTAGTTCAATAATGGCACAAAATCCATGGAATAATCCTGGTGCAGTCACCATGCCTTCACCATTACACCCATTGCTAGCACATCCTAAAAAATGGTTGCAGAAATTTAATCCAGATGTAGGAATACAATCCAATGAGCATATTAATAACTGCATATTGGCAGTTAACTTAAAAGAATTTATGGAGGAAGATGTTGTTGTGAGACTTTTCCCTTATACCTTGCAAGGAACAACTAAATCTTGGTATTTTTCCTTGCCATCAGGATCCATCACAAGTTGGAATATTTTTCAAGAACAGTTCTTGACTAAATATGGTGATGATAGATCTCTAGAAACATTAATCAACGATCTTTCGAATCTTAGGACAGAATCTAAAGAACCTATAAAAGAGTTCAACTCACGGTTTAATAAACTCTTAAATAAGATTCCAACTGCCTCTAAGCCTAGTGAGCAAATCAGAAGCTAATGGTATATAACAACATTACCTTAAAATATAACTATTTTTGTAGAGAGAGTTGCAAAACCAAGTCAAGCTAAAATTATGAAAGAGGCACTTGCTGTAGAGAAACACATTATTTCTTTAGAAAATAAGGCTGCTCTTGAAGACAGAAAATCTAAAAAGGTCTCTTTCAAAGATGTTTCAAAGAAGAAAATGGCTAAAGATCCATATGATATGGAAGGTCTCCAGAAATTTCTCAAGACTATGTCAAATGAGATGGTAGAAATCAAGAAACAAGTCGCTAAGATCTCAACAAAAAGGCCATTTAGAAACTTTAAGAAACCTGAATCAAAACCACCAAATGCGATATCCAATGCAGACTTAGATACTGAAGAAGAAGAAGAAGAAGAAGAAGAAATGGTATTATCATTGGAAGAACTTTTAGAAGATGGTAGTTTACTTACAAAGAAAAAGGTAAGCGTTGGTATAATATTTTTCAGTCTCAATTCTTTCTTTAGTCTAGGAGGCTTTCCCTGTAACTACCAGCAGTAAAGGTACTCCTGATCTTGTTCAAATAACTCAGAAGAAAAGGAATGTAGGTACTAGTACCAAAGAAAAGGTTCCCACAAAGAAGTCGACAATGATTCCTTCTCAAAATAAACCATCAACTTCAAATCCACCTCCAACATCTAAAATATTAGTAGTTACAGATTCTATGGACTACAACATTATTGAAGATATGAAGAAAACAAATGCAAATATCACTATGTTTGAGTTTAGTAAACTCAAACATCAACAAAAATTGCTACTTAAAGAGTTAGATGATGTACCTTATTCTCCTCTTCAAAATGTTGTGTTATCCAAAGCTAATAATGAGGCAGGTAAATCACCTCCTAGTAGAGTAGAGGCTATTGATGTTGTTTTATTCAGAGATAGATCAAATTCTCATACTCCTCCTTTCCTCTTAACCTACGCGATTTATAATAGAAATATACACAACTGTTTGATTGACTCAGGGGCTTCCTCGAATATAAATCCAGCTTCAGTTTGTTCCAAACTGAACATTAAACCCCAAAAGTCAGCAATTCATATTGTCCAGTTGGATAGAACAAAGGTACAGGTTTTAGGAGCAATCAACTCAGTTACTATTAGGTTATTAGCTGATCCAAGAGTGGTTCAGAGAATTGATATTCTAATTGCTGATATACCTGAATTCTATGGTTTGATTTTGAGTAGAGACTAGTCTGAGAAACTTCATGGTTATATTTCCACTGATTGGTCTCATATGTGGCTGCCTTATAAAGGAAAGCCAAATCAGATCAAGATTGATCGGGAGAAACACATGACCCATACCGTTACTGAGTTTGAACAAGAAAATCAACCAATAGCATTCAATAACAATATTTTGGGGAATTACTCATTTGAATCATTCTTTGGCAATTTTACTCCTCAACCATCACCTTTCTCAGTTAATAATTTCACATCTCAAATTGAAATTTTTTCACAAACAGATACATCGAGATGTGTTAAAATTGTTGATGAAACTATAAATATAACTGTAGATAAATCTTTGTTTTGGTCATTATATTTTGATGGGTCTAAATCTAGTGAAGGTGCAGGAGCAGGATGTATTTTAGTTAGTCTTGAGGGAGAAAAAACCATGTTATCGTGTAGGATGGAATTTGAATGCACAAACAATACAATTTAATATGAAGCCTTAATTAAAGGAGTCTACAAAGCAATTGGTCTTAAAGTTCAATATTTGAAAGTGTTCAATGATTCAGAAATTGTTATAAAACAAGTCAGGAATACTATTCATTGCGTTTCTCGTCACCTTAAACAATATCATTCTTTGGCACAGGATCTTCTATATCAATTTTTCGCATTTAATATTTCCCCCATCCCTAGGTCCCAAAATGTAGCAGCATATTTACTAGCTAATGTTGATTCCGAGCTCCTTCCATCTAAATATTACAATCTCGATAGATTCCGAGTAGAGTTGATTTTTAGACCATCAATTCTTGATAATGTCACTAATTCGCGAGTGTTCAATCACGATGAAGATATTTTAAATTTCTTAACTTCTGACAAGTCCTATGATGATCAAATTATTGATGAAAATGACCATGACCTTCAAATGAATGAAAATCTTGAAAATAACTCAATACCTAAACCAGTGGTTAAGCTTGAAGATCTTTATGACATCAAAGACAGGTTTAAACAGGTTACTAATTCAAAGCTCCAAATTTCTACATTGAGATTTGAATTGATAAACCTAGATACTGAGCATAATCCACAAAACATCAATTTGGGATTAGGAATTTCCTCATAAGAAAGAATTGCATTCATTAGATTATTGCATGAATATAAAAATGTCTTCGCTTGGAAATATGATGATTTGAAAACATTCGAAACATCTATTATTCAACATACTATTCCAATGCTTCCTGAACAAAACCCAGTGCAACAGAAGTTAAGGAAGATTCACCCTAAGTTAGAGAGTGAAATAAAAGTTGAATTAAACAAACTCTTGAAAGCTAAGATAATTTTTCTTGTAAGACATTCAAACTGGGTGTCCAATATGGTGCCAGTACGAAAGAAAATTGGCGACATTAGAATTTGTATTGATTTTAGAAATCTTAACAAAGCAAGTGAAAAGGATAACTTCCCTTTACCTACCATGAAGCAAACACTCCATTCAGTAGCAGGTTCTAAACTAATGTCCTTCTTAGATGGTTTTTCAGGGTATAATCAAATCTTGGTCCACCTTGATGACAGACTTAAAACTACCTTTAGAACCAAGTGGGGAACTTATGCCTATCAAAAAATGCCTTTTGGACTAATCAATGCTGGAGCTACATTCCCAAGAGCAATGGACATAGCATTCAAAGGATTTATCAATAAATTAGTAGTTGTCTATTTAAATGATATTACTGTGTTCTCCAAGAAAAGATCAAATCATTTACATGATCTGAAACAAATCTTTGAACGCTACAAAAGGTACAGTATCTCACTCAATCCAATGAAGTTCTTGTTTGCTCTTGATCAAGGTAAGCTCTTGGGCTTCATTGTTTCAAAGGATGGTATTTATATTGATCCAGATAGAATCAAACAGATTTCTGACATTCCATTCCCTCATAATAAAAAATCCATGCAGTCATTTTTAGGTCAAATTAACTTTGTAAAAAGATTTGTTCCAGGTTTCTCCCATATTTTTTTGCCATTACAAACCATGATCAAGAAAAATTCAATGCTTAAATGGGGGCTCGTAGAAAAAAAGGCATTTCATTCCATCAAACAATCAATCATAAATTCCCCTACTTTAACCACTCCTAATTTTTCAAATCATTTCATGTTATATACCCTTGCATCTGATTCATCTTATGCAGTAGTGCTGACACAAATCAACGATCAAAATGTGGAAGCACCAATCTCATTTTATAGTTCAAACCTTCAACGTGCTGAAATTAATTACTCAAAAGTTAAAATAAAAGCCTTTGTTGTGTACAAAGCCATTAAACACTATAGACCCTTTCTCTTAAAAGCCCACATAAAAGTTATAGTCCTTTTTTCAGTAGTAAGACAATTACTAGTTTAAAGGGAATTAGGAGAAGAGAGAGCGAATTGGGTCACAACATTACAAGAATATGACTTGGAAATCAAACTAGTAAAGATTCTCAAAGGCCAAGGTTTCTGCAGGTTGTTAGCAGGATCTTCAAATATTCAGGAACCTGAAGGTATAAAAGATACTGAAGAAATCAATCAGATAAGTACTGCTAATCCTGAATCACAATACGTAGATCTAATTTTCTTTTTGAAAAATGGATATGCCCCTTCTAACCTTTCCTATAAAAACAAATGTGCCATAATATTGAAAGCATAAAACTTCATAATTATATATGATATATTGTTTATACAAAATTATGATTCAATTTTGTTAAGATGCTTAGAAAAACCTGAAGCACAAAAGGTCTTGCAGAAGCTACATGATGGACCAGCAGGGGGACATTTTGGAGCTGATAAAGTAGCTCACAAAATCATTCATGTTGGGTATTACTGGCCCACCTTGTTCAAAGATACTCATGAATATGTAAAGAAATGCAAAAGTTGTCAAACTACTAGTGGCAAACAAAGGAAGTTAGCTTTCCCTTTGCAACCAGTTAACATTGAACAACCTTTTGAACAATGGGGATTCGATATCATTGGCGAAATCACTCCACATTCATCCAAACAGCATAGGTATATCCTTACAGCTGTCGATTACTTTACTAAGTGGGTTGAAGCAATTCCTTTGAAAATAACAAACTGTGAGGCAATTATTGAATTCCTAGGCCAGTTCATTATTACTAGGTCTGGTGTCACAAACACTCTTATTTTTGATAATGCATCTTACTTCTCTGGAAATTCTATATTTGAGTTTTCTATCAAAATGGGATTTAAATTGAAGTTTTCTGCAAACTACTACCCCCAGGGTAATGGTTTACTAGAACCCACCAATAAAAATCTTATCAAAATGATTAAGAGAACTATTGATGAGAATCATAAAAACTGGCATAAGTCTTTGATATTTGCACTATAGGTTGATTGAATAACACAGAAGGCCTCCATAGGCACTTATCCATTTAATCTAGTATATGGAAAGGAATCTGTCATACCAACAAATTTAGTACTTCCATCACTAGCTTTAGTGTAGTTTATTGAAGAATGTCCCTCATATTCTATTCAATTAAGACATGGTCAAATCTTGAAACTAGAAGAAGAAAGGGACAATGTTATAGACATATTTGGGCACTACAACCCCAATCACATATGTCCATAAAGCAAGGGCCTCTGAGTCCCTAAAAGTTTTGTTTCATGCCCTAAAGGAACAAGGTTAGTTGATTACATCATCTCCGAGAAGTTCTCCATAGAAAACTGCTCAGAACTGGTGAAAAATGGACCATACAAACTGGTCAGTGCAGTGGGTGCGATGCATCTCACCTAAATAAAAACCACCAAATGCTATACCCAATGCAGACTCATATCCCAAAGAAGAAGAAGAAGAAGAAACTGTTGAATGTCATGGGATGTGGGACTTTATTTTGCCTAATTCTGATACAGAAAATGAATAGGAGGCTTTCCTTGTAACTACCAGAAGTAAAGGTACTCCTGATCCTATTCAAATAACTTGGAAGAAAAGGAATGCAGGTACTACTACTAAAGAAAAGGTTCCCACAAAGAAGTCGACAACGATTCCTTCTCAAAATCAACCATCAGCTTCAAATCCACCTCCAACATCTAAAAAACTAGTAGTTACAGATTCTATGGACTACAACATTATTGAAGACATAAAGAAAACAAAGGCAAATATCACTATGTGTGAGCTTAGTAAACTCAAACATCAACAAAAATTGCTACTTAAAGAGTTAGACGATGTACCTTCTTCTCCTCTTCCAAGTGTTGTGTTATCCAAAGCTGTTAATGACACAGGTAAACCATCTCCTGGTCGAGTAGAGGCTACTCGTTCTATTTTTATCAGAGATAGATCAAATTCTCATACTCCTTCTTTCCTCTTAACATACGAGATTTATAATAGAAATCTACACAATTGTTTGATTGACTAAGGAGCTTCCTCAAATATAATGACAGCGCCAGTTTGTTCCAAACTGAACATTGAGCCCCAAAGGTCAGCAATTCATATTGTCCAGTTGGATAGAACAAAGGTATAGGTTTTAGGAGAAATCAACTTAGTTAGTATTAGGTTATCAGCTAATCCCACAGTGGTTCAGAGAATTGATATTCTAATCACTAATATACATGAATTCTATGGTTTTATTTTGAGTAGAGACTGGTCTGAGAAACTTCATGGTTATATTTCCACCGATTGGTCTCACATGTGGCTGCCTTATAAAGGAAAGCCAAATCAGATCAAGATTGATCGGGAGAAACACATGACCCATACTATTACTGAGTTCGAACAAGGAAATAAACCAATAGCATCCAATAACAATGTTTTGGGGAATTACTCATTTGAATCATTCTTTGGTAATTTTACTGCTCAACTATCAACTTCTCAGTTAATAATTTCACATCTCGAATCGTAAAATTTTCACAAACAGATACATCAAGATGTGTTAAAATTGTTGAGGAAACTGTAAATATAATTTTAGATAAATCTTTGTTTTGGTCATTATATTTTGATGGGTTTAAAACTAGTGAAGGTGTAGGAACAAGATGTATTTTAGTTAGTCCTAAGGGAGAAAATACCATGTTATCATGTAGGTTTGAATTTGAATGCACAAACAATACAATTGAATATGAAGCCTTAATTCAAGGACTCTACAAATCAGTTGGTCTTAAAGTTCAATATTTTAAAGTGTTCGGTGATTCAGAAATTGTTATAAAAGAAGTAAAGAATACTATTCATTACCTTTCTAGCCACCTTAAACACTATCATTCTTTGGTACAGGATCTTATATCTCAATTTTTAACATTCAATATTTCCCCCATCCCTAGGTTCCAAAATGCAGTAGCAGATTTACTAGCTAATGTTGCTTCCAAGCTCCTTCCATTTGAAGATTACAGTCCCAAAAGATTCTCAGTATAGTTTATTTTTAGACCATCAATTCCTGATAATGTCACTAATTGGCAAGTGTTCAAGCATGATGAAGATATTTTAAATTTCTTAACTTCTGACAAGTCCTATGATGATCAAATTATTGATGAAAATGACCATGACCTTCAGTTGAAGGAAAAGCTTGAAGAGAACTCAATACCTAAACCAATGGTTAAGCTTGAAGATCTTTATGACATCAAAGATAGGTTTAAACAGGTTACTAATTCAAAGCTCCAAAGTTCTACATTGAGATTTTAATTGATAAACCTAGGTACTGTGCATAATCCATAAAACATCAGTTTGGAATTAGGACTTTCCTCAGAAGAAATAATTGCATTCATTAGATTATTGCATAAATATAAAAATGTCTTCGCTTGGAGATATGATGATTAGAAAACATACGATATATCTATTATTCAGTGTACTATTCCAATGCTTTCTGAACAAAAACCAGTGCAACAGAAGTTAAGGAAGATTCACCCTAACTTAGAGAGTCAAATAAAAGTTGAATTAAACAAACTCTTGAAAGCTAAGATAATTATTCCTGTTAGAAATTCAAATTGGGTGTCCAATATGGTGCCAGTACGGAAGAAAAATGGCGACATTAGAAATTGTAGCGATTTCAGAAAAGCACGTCAAAAGGATAAATTCCCTTTACCTATCATGGAGAAAACAATCCATTCAGTAGCAAGTTCTAAGCTAATGCCCTTATTAGATGGTTTTTCGTGGTATAATCAAATCTAGGCCACCTTGATGATAGACTTAAAAATACCTTTAGAACCAAGTGGGGAACTTATGCCTATCAAAAAATTCCTTTTGGACTAATCAATGTTGGAGCTACATTCCAAAGAGTAATGGACCTAACATTCAAAGGATTGATCAATAAATCAGTAGTTGTCTATTTAGATGATATTACTGTGTTCTCCAAGAAAATATCAAATCATTTACATGATCCAAAACAAATCTTTGAATGCTACAAAAGGTACAGTATCTCACTCAATCCAAAGAAGTCCTTTTTTGCTCTTGATCAAGGTACGATCATGGGCTTGATTGTTTCAAAGGATGGTATTTATATAGAATCAAACAGATTTCTGACATTCCATTCCCTTATAATAAAAAATCCATGCAGTCATTTTTAGGTCAAATTAACTTTGTAAAAAGATTTGTTCCATATTTCTCCCAGATTTTTTTTCCATTACAAACCATGATCAAGAAAAATTCAGTGTTTAAATGGGGGCCTGCAGAAAAAGAGGCATTTCATTCTATCAAACAATCAACTGTAAATGTCCCTGCTTTAACCACTCCTAATTTTTCAAATCATTTCATGTTATATACCTTTGCGTCTGATTCATCTTATGCAGCAGTGCTGATGCAAATGAACGATCAAAAATTGGAAGCACCAATCTCATTTTATAGTTCAAACCTTCAAGGTGCTGAACCTAATTAATCAGAAGTTGAAAAAAAAGCCTTTGTTGTGTACAAAGCCATTAAACACTACATACCCTTTCTCTTAAAAGCCCACATAAAAGTTATAGTCCATTTTTCAGCAGTAAGGCAGTTACTAGTTCAAAGGGAATTAGGAGAAAAGAGAAATAATTGGGTCACAACATTACAAGAATATGACTTGGAAACCAAACTAGAAAAGATTGTCAAAGGCCAAGGTTTTTGCAGGTTGTTAGTAGGAGCTTCAAATATTCAGGAACCTGAAGGTACAAAAGATACTGAGGAGATCAATCAGATAAGTACCACTAATTCCGAATCACAATACGTAGGTCTGATTTTCTATTTGAAAAATGTATATGCGCCTTCTAACCTTTCCTATAAAAAAAAATGTGCCATAAGATTGAAAGGAAAAAACTTCATAATTATAGATGATGAATTATTTAGAAAAAATTATGATTTAATTTTGTTAATATGCTTAGAAAAACTTGAAGCGCAAAAGGTCTTGCAGGAGCTACATGATGGACCAGCAAGGGGACATTTTGGAGCTGATACAATAGCTCACAAAATCATTCATGCTGGGTATTATTGGTCCACCTTGTTCAGAGAAACTCATGAATATGTAAGGAAATGCAAGAGTTGTCAAACTACTAGCGGAAAACAAAGGAAGTCAACTTTCCCTTTACCCAGTTAACATTGAACAACCTTTTGAACAATGGAGATTGGATACAATTGGAGAAATAACTCCACATTCATCCAAATAGCATAAGTACATCCTTACAGCTACCGATTACATTGCTAAGTGGGTTGAAGAAATTCCTTTGAAAATAGCAAACTTTGAGGCAATTATTGAGTTCATAGACCAGTTCATTATTACCAGGTTTTGTGTCCCGAACGCTCTTATTTTTATAATGCATCTTACTTCTATGGAAATTCTATATTTGATTTTGTTATCAAAAGGGGATTTAAATTGAAGTATTCTGCAAACTACTACCCCCAGGGTAATGGTTTAGCAGAATCCACCAATAAAAATCTTAACAAAATCATTAAGAGAACTATTGACCAGAATCATAAAAGCTGGCATAGGTCTTTGATACTCTCACTATGGGTTGATCGAATAACATAGAAGGCCTCCGTAGGAACTTCTCCATTTAATCTAGTATATGGAAAGGAATCTGTCATAACAGCAAATTTAGTACTTCCATCACTAGCTTTAGTGCAGTTTATTGAAGAAAGTCCCTTATCTTCTATTCAATTAAGACATGATCAAATCTTGAAACTAGAAGAAGAAAGGGATAATGTTATAGACATATTTGGGCACTGCAACCCCAATCACATATGTCCATAAACCAAGGGCTTCAGAGTCCCTAAAAGTTTTTTTTCATGCCCTAAAGGAACAAGGTTAGCTGATTACATCATCTCCCAGAAGTTCTCCACAAAAAACTGCTCAGAACTGGTCAAAACTGGACCATACAGACTGGTCAGTGCAGAGGGTGTGATGCATCTCACCTGCCCAATGTAAAAACTGCGATGCATACTGGAAATCCCTTCTATATGGTGCGATGGGTGAGAGTAGACAAAATTCAGAGACAGTTTGCAAGGTGGATAACCTTGGAATCTTCTAGAAACTTCTCCTGTGACATTTGCCTCTCTGAATTCGCCCAGGGATGAGTAATAGATCATCAATCTCCAAGTGGAATCAAGAACCATCAGAGAGAGGACACTAATCAAAATCCTAGAAGCTAACTCAACCTCTTACAATCATCTATATATGGATCCCTCATCTCAGAGATCCAGAGGCTCGAATCTTGTATCTTGTAAGGAAGTGTTGTTGGTTTACTGGTGGAATATCATAGTGTTGGGTGATCTAAGATTTTCATGAGGTGAAGAAGGGCTTTCATGCTGGAAGGATGATGCTGAGTCAGATTCATGGGTTGTAGTCCTCTCTTCTAATCTCTATATCAATAAAGCTATTCAAGTTTTGCTCCACATTTTTGTATGTTTGCTAATATATGCATGTATGTGGTCCATATATATCTGGTCCTATATTGTCTACGATTGTAGATCTATGTACTTTGAAGGTATTACGCTACTTTGAATTTATAGGTACTATTTGAAGTGGAGTGGTCAAGGGAGGAGTGGAAAAGATCTGTCAAAGGGGAGAAGGAACAAGTAGAGAACCAAGTGAAAGAATGAGGTTGGTATTCTTTACTCCTCTCCTATCTATTTCTCGTAAAGGAAAGTGAAAGTAACTTTAATATGTTTGTTTCTAAGATAGCTACCCATCTTAGTGGGACTAGCAGCTCTGAGTAGACACTATATTTCCCAATAACAAAATGGCGACTCCACTGGGGAGCGAATAGCTTGTTTACTTGTCTATATTTGTTTGCTTTATAAACTTATAGATGGAGCCTGAAGTCAAGCCAGCAAGCCTTCAATCTGCATTTGCTATGCAAGTGCAAAGTAGATCAATGTTGCTTCAGTCTATCTCCAGGTTTTGTTTAAAACTGAACAATTGATTTACAAACATCCTAATTTCCCTGGTGGTGGCTCAAGTAGCCTCATTAGATCACCCCCTGTGATTTGCATTTACTGACTATCATTTGCTCGGCCTAAATCCCTGAACTAAGCTGAAAATTGTGACCCAAAACCAAGCTGAAGTCTCGTCTCTGGACCATCGCACCTTCTCTTCTTGGGAATCTGGATGCATCGCACCTCCCGTGTGCAGTAGGTGAGATGCATCGCACGTTCCCTATGTTACAGATGCAAAGATCAGATAAGACCTCTTCTGCTTCCAGATTTTGGTTTTTTGTTCACTCTCTTCAACTTTATTTAGGAGTTTTACTTTCTGTGATCAGTAAACCTCTGTGGAAACTCCCTTCCTTTGCATGATTTAGCGTCCATAGTACAAAGAATTGTAAATGTTTTTATGTATTGTTCGCCATTTACTGTCCTCTTTTACAAAGAAGTATTGTAATCAAGTTGTCATCTTTCGATTTGGTAGTGTCGCAAGTGTCATTTTCAGTCAAAGAAAATAATTCTTTTGTTCTTAATGGTCGATTACACTATTACTCTTGTATTTTATTTGAATTAATAGTTTTTTCAAGTGTTGAAAGCAATTTTCAATTCAAAATCTCAAAGTGTCTTCATTATCTTCCTTTCACCTTTTGAAGAGAAAATCGTTAGTATTGTCGCTTGAAATGATTCAGAGTTGTACTTAGCATTCTTTTTGGCATTCACACATTAAGAAAGCGAAAACAAATATATGCATGTGCATTTGCATTTAGACTGCTTGTTGATTTTGATTTCGGATAGTGCATCTAGTGTGTGCTCTTTACTCTTTGTTGAAAGAATTCTGCTTCTCTTTCCTTAGTAGCTAGGATTTTCATTGCAAAAAGAAGATTAAACAATTGTTTATCATCTTAGATTGCATTTTAGGAATTGTATATCTACATCACGTGGTGAACCTGAAAGGAAAACTTCTTAAGAAAGATCGACTATAAAATAAATTGAATAAACATAAAAACGCTTTGTAACCTAACTTACAACAATTAGAATTCTAGGCTAGAGACATATTCCGGCATCGCAAAGCCTGGTAACTATCGCTTTCATTGTTGGTTGGGTTATTCCTCCTCTTTGAGAAACCAAGTGTCAGTACGGACTTGTGCTCCCACGTACCGTCAAGTATACACTGGGAGACCACAATAGGCTATATCCTTTATCCTTAGGAATCCATGTCTGCCGCCCTATTGATCGCAATACACTAAACACAACATTCGGGAAGATTGACTACCGTACCGTGAAAATTATTATGCAGTTTTGCGATTGGTTTGGTAATCCCTTTGTCTAGATTTTTAGAGAAGCCCCTTTCATTCCTTTTCAAACTCCTTAAAGGAAAAGGTTCATCTGAGCACTTGTCACTTCAGGCTCATTAAAAATCGAAGGTGACTAGAGTCATCTTTAGATTTTTCTCGACTCTTAAAAATTGAGAGAGAAAGTTGTGTCAAAGTGTCTAAAATTCATTAAATTCAGAATCATTTTTCTCCTTTATTTTTAGTTGATCAAGTAATCCGCAATCGTGGAAGAAATTCAATCGAAACCCCGTCATTCGCGGACATTAACAATTCAACCATCTTTGACTCTGGAAATGAAACTATTCCGGACAAAGCAAACTCATTTAACCAGGTCAAAACCCCCTAGTTTGCTTGGAACTTGTATTCCAACATCCTGAGGGACTCCAGTTACTCCAACCATCTCTGGTACCCCTGCCTATATAGAAGAAGTTCTGCAGCTGCAACAGGACATTACATTGATACTAGTGTAACAATAAATGCCTCTATTCCTGAACCGGCTACATCTACAGCTGATTCAGAAGGTGTTACCCCTCCAACAACTGTCACTGCAGAGTCTATACCTTCTTCGACACCATAAATATTTTACGGACTTGATGGTCTCCCTCTCCCACTTGGTTTGATTTCTATAGAAGAGATTGTGGAGGATCCTTCATCCAATACTCCATTGCATTTTGGAGCTGGGATCACCCTATATCCTTCTTCATTACAAGTTAGTCTCCCTTCATCGCAATTTCTTATAGAATCGCTAGGAAATCTCTTGGATAGACTAGATATGTTTGAACAACCGTTGACATCTAGGACTGTGTCATCTGATGCAGCAGCATCAGAACCTCCTGCTGCTACTCCGACAATGTTTGCCGGTATACCATCTATCCCAACTAGCTCTCAACCGCTAGATGGAGTCCATCCAGGGACTGTTTTGATAGTATGGTTTGTTCCTGTTTGTTCATCTGAAATAATATCTATAATCTCTTATGTTGAGTCTCAACAAATTGATCCTTTGCAACAATATCAATTTGGGTAGTGCTGTCCCCAAAGGCCAATCGTTCCTTTGAGAACTGGATTACCACCATATGGGGGGTAGTATACCCTTTAGTTGTTTCCTCCGGGAGAACAACCATATGGGAGTTCACAATAGAATTTAGGTTATGCTAGAATTACATCCAGCGGTTGGGTGCCAATATTGCTTCAACAACTAAGAGTTCTATACTCAATGCAACAAAGCCTACCTATGTCGAATATCCCCACTACACCGACCATTGTGACAGTGTCACAAGTACAAGCGTTGCTTTTTGTATGCCAACCTCAAGTTTCTCAGGTTGCAATACAACAACCTCCTGTCTCCACAACACAGCCACAATCATCGATTAGTGGCTCCCTAACTAGAGCGACCCAGGTTCAAATGGGTACTATTACCCCTCATCTTAGTCAAATAGCCAGTACTGGACAACAACTAATGGTTTCACAACCATGGCTGGTGCAATGTCAACAACCACAATTCCAACAAGTTTACCAAGGATATGAGCAACAAATCTTTGCAAGTAATGTGCAGCTGTATATTCAAAATGGTCAACATCAATCATTTCATAATGGTTATGCCCATCAACCTTACCAAAGTTATCAGCATCAAATGCACTATGCTGGTAAGAAAAGACCCACTACTCAGGCGTCCCCATCTTATCCTGGGTATGCTTCACCAAACCTGAATCAACATTTGCCCTTCGTGGTGACCTTAGAGTTATAGGATCTAAATTGGTTAACAAAAGATCCAATTGCTTATGCCCCTTGGTGGCCAGCGATTCCTCACAAACTTCCATCAGATATTCCTAAATTTAATGGAAATCTGGGTGAAAACCCGTTGAATCATGTGATGACCTTTCAACTATGGTGTTCATCCAACACTCTCAACGATGATTCGATTAGGGTTTGCCCTTTTCAGAGAATGTTTACTGGTATGGTAGCAAAATGGTACATTGAACTGCCTAGAGCTTCATTTGATAACTTCAGCACCCTTGCCACAACCTTTTTAACCCATTTTCAATTACCCATAAGGTACGAAACAGGAACATAACTGCTTACGAATCTCAAACAGAAGACATCTACTCATATATCTGATCACATCCATGAGTGGTGACATTGTCGTAGAATGGTAAAAACATATGTTCCTGATTAGCTGTTAGCTGAATGGTTTATTAAGTCATTGTTACCTTCTATAAAAGAAGATGTGGCAAAGGGAGGGGTTGTCACTGAAGAGCAAGTCATTGCTTGTGTGCAATATCTAGACTTCATCTATACTCAGTCTAGTACACTCTATGACAAAATCCCTGATGCTCCTAGACCAGAATTTTCCGTTCCTCCTCCCCCTAAATCAAATAAGGACTCTCATGCCAACGATTGCATGATAGGTACGACAAGCACTAAATTGACAAAAGGCTACATATAAGAAAGCCCGTAAGGTTTCTGATCAAAATGCAAATGAAGAACTTCTCACCTCAGAGGTAAACGTTGTGTCAACTGACAAAGGAAAAGAACCAAACAACCAGGAGGCAAGAAGAAAAAGAAAGGGAAAAAGAAGAAACAAGAGGGGACGTCTCTTGAAAAATCTACTAAAAATCCTTCTGGGCAAAGGAAACCCCCTACGGGGCTTCTAATATGTGATGAGAATCATCAGACGAGAGATTGTCCACATAAAGCTGAAGTTAAGAAACTATTTAAGAGTTCAAAAACCTTTGCGGTATTGACTGATCCGTTTCCAAACCTGGGAACCAATTTGGTTGCTAGTGATAATGCTTCCCCATCCCAAGTGCTTATGTTGTCCATTCCAAAATAACAAAATGATGCTTTGATATCAACAAGGAATAAAGATTACGGGAATCCACAACTGTCGAACAACAAGGCTACTGATCAACCTAGTAGTTCGACAACAACTTCGACTGAAGTTGTGCCACCCATCATTCTTGAGCTAATGTTAAAGCCACCAAAGGGAGTAGTACACAAATCGACATTTAATCCTCATGCCAGAGTAGCACAAAATTATAATATAGTAGAGGACTTGGCCCAATCGCCATCCGCTATGTCGACACTTGAGGTACTGCAAAATTTCCCCTCCCAAAAGTAGGCTCTATTATCAGCAATATGTGGGATAGACCCAACAGATTCCAATCTTGTAGCCTTTAATCATAACAGATATGACCCTCAGTTAACAACTCAACTTTCTTTCCTCATTCAAGTGAAAGCCCTCAACAAAATTGTTCATCGAACAATTATTGATGAGGGAGCATCTACATGTATTATGTCGATGAGTTGTTGGAAAATTTTGGGCTCACCACCCTTGTCGTGATCATCAAAGACGTTGAAAGCATTTGGTGGACGAACATACACTCCTTACGGGATTTTACGTAACTTGCAAATTGAACTGGGGGGCAAGACAGTAGAAATTGATGTTGAAATTATTGACGGAAACCGCGATTACAACATCCTACTGGGAAGGCCCTAGATATATTTTCTGGCCGCTGTTGTGTTGACGTACTTCAGAAAGATTTAATTTCCCTTCCAAGGCGAAATTACAATCATCGACCAACAAACATTTCTCCCCAGCAGTTCACAAGTTACGGGAAGCATTCCGATGATCCACGGAAGCTCTCAATCGCTTCACAATATCGTAGTAGGCCTACTAAAAGACCTTACATTGATGGGTACTTTTTCCCTACTGCCTCCAAACAATTTGGCAGAAGTGGCCACGGTGGGAACCTGCAATATGGTGTCTTCCATCCAGAATATATCCGATCACCATGTTAGCATTGATGATCGCGAGGTTTTGCCTCCAAGCCCCATAGAAATATTGTAGCAATCAATGCTTTTGGCATGGGAGGCAAACCCAAATCAACGCTCATCAAGCGTTTGGATAGATAGGTCTAAGGAATATGGTACCCCTTCAGATCCTTGGTTGCAAGTACATTCTATAGACAAAGGAATTGTTCAGTCAATGATGATTGAGGGGGCACCATGGGAAGATTACCACCATCGTTCCCATCTTCTGGATTATAAGGAAGATAGTTCTAGTGACCGTGATCATCCCTCAGTTTTTTATTTTCTATCAAATACTATAAATACGGTGGATTCCAAGCGAAACTTGTCCAATATTGAAGAGAGTATCACCATCAATATCTCGACCAAACCAAATGGTGTAGAGAATATTCATGTTGGCAAACCTTGTTCTCCTTTAGAAATGGAAATATATTACGCTCTCTTTCGTGAATCTTTGCATGGTCATATGAAGAAATTCCAGGCATCGACTCAAGTATCATTGAACACGAAATTAAGATGTATCCAGATGTCAAACTAGTACGACAATGGCTCCGGTAGGTGCACCCCAAGAAAGCTGCTGCCATCAAGGCAGAAGTTGAAAAAATTCTCCATGCTGGTTTCATTTACCCAGTTCCTCTAACCGATTGGGTATTGAAAATTGTTCCATTAATGAAAAAGCGAGGAATGATAAGAGTGTGCATCGATTATAGGGATGTAAATCAAGCTTATCCAAAGGACAACTACCATAAACCCTTCATTGACCAAATAATTGATTAATGAGGCAAATTTGAAATATTTTCATTTATGGATGGATTTTCTGGGTATAATCAAATAAATATCTGCCCACAAGACCAGTCAACGACTGCATTTATTTGTTCGTGGGGCACATTCGCATATCGCAATCTACCCTTTGGTTTGAAGAACGTAGGGGAAACCTTTCAGAGGGCAAAGAATTATTCCTTCCATGAAATAAAGAACATTGTTCGACCATATCTCGACGATCTTCTGGCTCATTCACAAAAGTGGACTGATCATATGTAGCATTTGAGAGAGATATTTCTATGTTGTTGACACTACAAGATATGACTCAGTCCACACAAATGTGTGTTTTGTGTTAGTTCTAGTCATTTACCTCGCTTTGCGGTCTCGAAGGATGGGATTCGTCTCGACCCATGTAAGGTTTAGGCAATCATTGATTTGCCTTCACCTTCAAATTTGCTTCAGATTCAAAAACTCTAAGGGAAAGCAAACTTTCTGAGGAGGTTCCTTCCAAATTATGCCGAACTTGCTAAAGGTTATACTCGTCTGTTGAAAAAAGAAGTACCCTTCATCTGGTATCAGGTCGCGCAAGGTTCCTTTGATGCTTTCAAGGAATCCCTAATAAAAGCATCATTAATGTATGCTCATGATTATCAAAAAGACTATAACTTGTATTTGGCTGCAGCAGATACGACCATAGTGATGGTGTTAGTTCAAGAAGACAATGGAATTGAGCATCCTATTTATTACTTAAGTTGAAACTTAAATGATACAAAAACTAAGTACTCCTATGTTGAAAAGCTAGCTCTCGCAGTTGTTCAAGCGATACAGAGATTTCGACACTATATTCTCTTTCTAAAAACTACAATTTTGTTAGATTGCAATACCATGACTTATATCTTTTCACGACAGTTACTGGGGGGAAAGTATTCCAAATGGATAGAAATTTTGCAAGAGTTTGATCTGGAATTCATAGAATCCAAATCAAAGAAAGCTCTAGTTTTCACGAGTTTCTATGCAATCTCCCATCGTCGTCCAACGATTCAACGTCCAATACAACAATCATGGATGAATCTTTGTTTCTGATATCTTCAATTGATCCGTAGTATGGAGATATAATGATCTATCTCCAGACCTAAACATATAGGTCTAATACCTCCTATTCAGAGCAGTGGTGTATTCGATACCAAGCAAAATATTACATGATTGTCGGTGCTACACTTTACCGTCATGGTATCGATACAGCTCTACAGAGGTGCCTCACCCATGAGGAGGATGAAAAAGTCCTGAATTATTGTCATTCAGGTGCATGTGGTGGCCATCAATCTAGTTACGCTACGGGTCAAAATATTTTACGAGCAGGATACTTCTGGCCAACAATGTCAGGATTGCATAACTGTAGTCAGAAGTTGCCATGGTTGCCAAATCTTCGATCGCAAAACCAGAATTCCACCCACACCTCTGGAGCCAGTAGTTGTTGTTGGGCCATTCGCCAAATGGGGCATAGATTTCATGACTTGTAAGCCCACCTTGGGCGGGGGGCATGGGTATATCATAGTCGCAGTCGACTATTATACGAAATGGGCCGAGGCGATGCCTACATTAAACAACAGTGGCAAAACGGCTGCTCTTTTCTTTTTCAATCATGCAGTCTCCAGATTTGGTGTTCCATAAGCTATAGTTACAGATCATGGATCACATTTCGCAATCACATGATGGTTGGGTTGGCTGCCAAATTAGGACTATCCCACGATAGCTCTAATCCATATTATCCG
This sequence comes from Pinus taeda, assembly GCA_000404065.3. Lineage (NCBI taxonomy): Eukaryota > Viridiplantae > Streptophyta > Pinopsida > Pinales > Pinaceae > Pinus > Pinus taeda. The sequence continues at coordinate 112,918 of APFE030184567.1, forward strand.
CAAGATAATGGACAAGTTGAGGCAATCAACAAAGTCCTGAAGCACATGTTGCAGAGGATGATTGGAGTCCATAAACAGAGTTGTTACCTGATCCTGTACTCATCTTTATGGGCATACCAGACATCGGTGAGGAATGCAACCCGGTTTACACCCTTTCAGCTGGTGTATGGCCTGGAAGCAATCTTACGAATTTAGTGCGAAATCTCATCACTAAAGCTCGCAGTCAACCTTCTCCCTGGAACTTCAGAAGAAGAGGCTCGTTTCTTGGAACTAATCCAATTAGATGAAACCCATCATGATGCCACCTTGGCTAACGAAGCCCATAAGAAATGAGTCAAGGTGCAGTTCGAAAAGAATGTCAAACCCCGTGTCTTCTCACAAGGTGACTTTGTCTTACTTTACGACCAGGAGTACAATAAGTTAGGAGCAGGTAAGTTCAAGTCTTTATGGATGGGCCCCTATATTGTTAAGAGGGTATTAGCAAAAGGAGCCTACGCGTTAGTGGATTATGATGGGATTCCACTGGCGCAACCCCCAATGGGTTGTACCTTAAGCGTTACTATGCTTGACTCAGTGTAGTAACCGCTATGCTTTTGTTACATTTTTGTTTTCGCTAAGAGCAACCGTTTTTGGTTAGGAAATCCACTTTTTCATTTTTTACAGATGTTGAACCCATTAGAATCATTTGTTGGATATGCCGACGGAGCAAGCTGTAGTTCGTGGAACCTATCTTCTGCGGCCTGGGCCATGTTTGATCCAAGCGGCGAGTTAGTATGAGAGGGGTATGTATTGGCTGATCAATGAACAACATCGCTAAATACAACGGGTTGATAGATATCCTCTCTGATGTCATCGCACATGGCATATCCTGACTTGTTGTCAGGCTAGACTCACAACTCGTCATTCTATAGCTCATCGGTATCTATTATGTACAAAATCCAGCTATCTATTGCATGTTCCTAAGGGTCAAGATTTTGCAAAGACAGTTCGATTCAATCCAATATCAGCATATTTCTAGAAAATTAAACACATTAATAGATTCATTGGCAAATTATGTGTTAGATAGACATTTGCGACATTTATAAAAGAAAAGCATTTCATCAATATTTGCATCAAGATCATGTAACTTAACCAAAATGAAGCTCTGAAAATAAAAAAATATATATAACTATTTATGGTTTACACATAGTGTTCTATGTCCGAGACAAAATTGGTCAAATGACCCAAAAACTAAAAATACTAGGGGGCACCCTAGTCTAATGGTGCTGGTGATAACAAGTCACCACTTATGCAATCATGCGTAAAAGCCTAGTCCATCAACGTGGCATGCTAGTAGTCTGTCGCTGTAATCTCAGAGGCAGCTCGTCAATCCTCACATCTGAGATACTGAGAGTGAGGCCTTCGATCTGATCCTACAATGTTGTAGGAGTCTCGGCCACATCTAGGTCGTGAAGGATAGCCCTCCCTATAGCCTCTCTTGCTAGAATGGCAGTTGGTGCTCTTAGGCGCACTGCTGGTCACACTTGTCTGATATCTGCATGAGCACATGAGTTTTGATTAGTCTTAGTAAAAGGAAGCACATGAACATTATAAAAGCAATAAACAGAGATATGGTCAGAAATTTTACCTATAAAACTCCACTGCTTACCAGTAGGCAGCACCAAATCTGGGTCACACCGAAAATCCATACCAGCATATGGACACTCGGCATAAACCATCTCTTGACGGTTGAACCACTCAAAGAAAGCATCAAAGAAAGAAACCTGTGGTTGACTAGCACATCGGGCCATAAGGTCAACCCATCTCTACATTTGTGGCTTAATCGGTGGAGGGAAACTAAGTGAAATGTACTGCAGCTGCATCAGTGGGATCTTCTCTAAGGCGAAGGCAGTCAAAATGGAACCATAGCCAAAGTTCTTAGATCGTCCATTTTTCAACTTGGTAAGTTGTTCTTTTATTACTGGGATTATTGCATCACACTAGTTGAACACCTTCAGTTCAAGGCATTCTAAGGCATACTGCATATAGGACCTGTTGGCCAAGTGAAGAGCCGCACTACCAGCTAGTCTAGCAAAGGTGAACAAGATGGTCCTCAGAGACCGGTCAGTGACATCTTCGATGTTGATCTTGCCATCCCTACTTGGCTGAGATCCTTCTCTATAGTATCGCCAAATATAATCCCTCACGGATTCGCCACCACGAGCAAAACCTAATAATGAGAGAGGGGCACCACACCTCGATAAACCAGTCAAAAAATAGATGTCCAAAATAGTCAAGAGGATAGATTTGCCTCTAATCTAGAACACTTGGTTGGTACGATCCCATGCATCGAGGAAATATTTCAACAAGTTGATTTGTTGCCTCATACTGGAGATGCGGAAGAACTTGAGCAAACCTTAGTTCCGCAATGCAGTTACCATACCCAGATCATGTAAAGCAATCATGTCCTCTTCTTCATGCTCACATTCTCGCCATGTAACAACCATTTTGCTCCAATGAATCTTTGAAAACAAACAAGAGAAGAGTGAGGATCCTGATTTGGCAAAAAACAGGCAAAATGTCTATGAAAAAACAATGCATAAAGTTCCCTCCTTGCACCCATCGCACCCTAGATGTGTACTAGGAGTGATGCATACTGATTGGCCAGTGGCCAACCCAATATGCATCGCACCTTTTGATGTACACGGGGTGCCATGGGGGCAGAACGAATTGTTCAAACCCTAGAGGCTCAGGAAAATAGGGAAACATGCTCAGAATTCAAAAAGAAAGGAATGCAATTGAAGAGCACAGGTTTAGCTCCTACCTAGTCCAGATGGCGCAAAGAATCGTCTGCAAAATCTGCCAGAATCAGCTAGTGAAAATCGAGGGGGAAAACACCTCCAAAGCTCCAACAATCTCAAGTTCAAATGAAATGGTAAAATGAGGGGTAAAAACCACTTTTAAATTACTTTTCACATAATTCAAGTATGGTATTAGTGTTTTAACTCATTTTTCAAGCATGTATTTTCATTTCTAATCAGTTTGATGGAGCAATTGAACAGGTAGTACGACCGTCAAAAGAACATAGTGTTAACAGTGGGTCGAATATAAATGACCATTATCACGAGAAGTTTTTATGCGAAGTTCAAGCTCATCAAAAATTAAACCTAAGCAATGAGCATATGTTCCCCAGAGTTTAAGCTCACTAAAAAATGAACCAACCTCTGGTAAATAACCATTCTGAATGCATTATCCTCAGCTTTTGAGCCCTAGTCATGTTCTCACCATTACCTCCACTCTGTTTAGTCGATCACATGCCTCCATTTGATTGTTTACCCTTTTGAGGAACAACTGCGAAGAGTGATTCTATTAGCCATCCTTATGACACTACAATGATTAAAAAATTCCAAACCTTACCTGGAATTAGCAGCTACCCGAAAATACCACTCGTTCCTCAAAGACGAGTCTCCTTTAAGCTCTTTTCATGTAACTCGTAAATTGTGAAAAGATTGCTGAGCAATTGGCCTCTCCAACTCTTTAAAGCTATCGGGAGTGCTATCCCTCTTCTAGATTTTAATCTTTTTGGACTTGAGGGATTATTACACAAAACGATCGAGTGCTTGTCTTGTTTGGCTCATTAAAACTATCGAGAATTCATCCCCTTCGTATTATTTTATACATTTTCGGACTTAAGGGATTATATGACGAAAAGGGATTATTGGAGTTTCCTTTTCGTCCCTTTTCAGACTCTCTAAAATTGAAAAAGGATAAAGTTGTCTTTGTCGTTAAACTCGTTAAAACCAATAGCGACAAACTTTCCCATAGAGACAAGAACGAGTTTCACTGTTGCTAGGCTCGTTAAAACATAGCGACAGGTTTGCCTGAAGGGAAAATTATAGAACAAGCATATGTTATCCTCCTCAAGCTTGATAAAAATAAAGAGGTACTGGTCAGCAATGACACGGGAAAATTGGGAAGAAAACTTGAAGAAACTTTATTGGTAGCGAGTCGCTATTGAACATGACACTTTCACTCGATCACCATGATTGAGTCGGGTTAGGTTATTCTGTTCACCAGTCATATTACCATTGGTCCACCGTACCGTCCATCTTTCATGCTAACGCTACCAATCCATTTCAGTGTCGCTGATATGTTCAAGAGAAGTTGATTAGAGAATTCACCAACCCATCTTGTGTCTCATCCACTGCAATACCTTAATTCTTCATTCCTTCATGACTGCCACCCTGAACCCTGTATCATTAGATTGTTTCCACCTACAAAAAATCATTTGCTTCATTCTATGTCATAGATGTGGGATTCATTAAGGCCCTCCTATGACAGGTCACTTCTTGTTGACGACAGCTCATTATCCAAGAAGTCGACCTAGGAACAACCCTTTCAGTACTTTGAAGCTTGCATGCCTCAATGGCAAGTTTCTCGCTTCTGGCGACAGGTTTACATCAATGGCCTTTGAGCGTAAGATTTTGCATGGTGTCCAACACCAATTCCCTTTCTCACACCACGCGAATTGTACTTTAGTACCTTCAGGGTCATCATCATTATCAGTGATTCCTCTTGTGCTTGTTAATAGCTTACATCATTGGCTGGTAATGAGGCGATTTCTTTCCATGTTCGACTCCAGAACATTTTTCACATGGATCGACTTGTACTTCGGGGGAAGATTGGACGAGTTTGAAGACCCCAGATCTAGTTTCATCCATTTGCGCTCTGATATATTTAGGAAAATAAAGACATCAAATGTACATCATTGTTGCAGAGATGATCATCCGAATCAAAGGATGATGGCTCTACCAGAATCATCAGTCTGCCGCACAAACAACTGTCTGTCCTATGTACAAGAAAATGAATTTATAAAATTGAGCATGGGAACTCCCACCTCAACTAGATCATGAAAATGTTATGAAGATAATGTATTGTATTGTGTATTATTATAGGTCGCCTTCCAGTTCGAAAGAACCTCAAATCCTCATGATAAAGCATTTCACCAGACATCAAAAGATTTTCGACCTCACGCTTTAGGGGGCAACTGTTATAGTCATATTTGTGCAGTGCAACCCCAATAACATATGTCCATAAACGAAGGTCTTCTGAGTCCCTAAAACTGTTGTTTCATGCCCTAAAGGAACAAGGTCAGCTGATTACATCATCTCCTAGAAGTTCTCCATAGAAAATTGCTCAGAATTGGTCAAAACTGGACCATACAGACTGGTTAGTGGAGAGGGTGCGATGCATCTCACTTGCCTAGTGTAAAAAGTGTGATGCATACTGGAAAGCCCTTCTGTAGGGTGTGATGGGCGAGAGTAGAGAAATGGCAGAGAGAGTTTGCAAGGTGGATGATCATGGAATCTTCCAGAAACTTCTCCTGTGACACTTGCCTCTCTGAATTCACCCAAGGATGAGTAAGAGATCATCAATCTCCAAGTGGAATCAAGAACTATCAGAGAGAGGACACTAATCAAAATCCCAGAAGCTAACTCACCCTCTTACAATCATCTATATATGGATCCCTCATCTGAGAGATCCAGAGGTTGGAATCTTGTATCTTGTAAGGAAGTGCTATTGATTTCCTGGTGGAATATCATAGTGTTGGGTGATCTAAGCTTTTCATTAGGTGAAGAAGGGATTTCATACTGGGAGGATGATGCTGGGTCAGATTCATGGGTTGTAATCCTCTCTTCTAATCTCTATATCAATAAAGATATTCAAGTTTTCCTCCACATTTTTGTATGTTTGCTAATATATGCATGTATGTGCTCAATATATATCTGGTCCTATATTGTTTACGATTGTAGATCTCTGTAGTATGAAGGTATTATGCTGCTTTGACTTTACAGGTACTCTTTGAAGTGGAGTGGTCAAGGGAGGAGTGGAAAAGATCTATCAAAGGGGAGAAGGAATAAGCAGAGAACCAAGTGAAAGATCGAGATTGGTATTCTTTGCTCCTCTCCTATCTATTTCACATAAAGGAAAGCAAAAGTAACTTTAATCTGTTTGTTTCTAAGATAGCTACCCATCTTAGTGGGACTAGCAGCTCTACATAGACACTAGATTTCGCGATAATAGAGAAAGCCCAAATTATCCATGCAAATCATTAACAGATTATTAAATCATCTTTTGTGTAACTTCAACTGGTTCAAAACATTTACAAGTTGGCGATTTAGTTTTGAAATGGGACAAAGCCCACGAGGATAAAGGAAAACATACCAAGTTCCAGAAGATGTGGCTTGGACCATTCCAAATCAGTGAGAAGATAGGCCCTTCTACATTCATATTGCAAGATCAATCAGGAAAGAGAGATTCTCTTCCTATCAATGGACTTATTCTCAAAAAATTCTTCAATTGAGGAGGTAACCCCTTCTCCCTTTGTGAATATTCAATTTTCAGCAAGATTTGTGTGAATAAATTACTTTGTTTAAAAAATCCTAGGAAATAAAGTTGTGAAAATCTTCCCATTGGGCTTTGCTATATCGAAAAAGTTACTCAAAAGAAATTAGTTTTTATATTTACTTTTAAGAAATGGAAGCCTTAAAGAAGAAGAAAACTCTAACAAATTAGGTATGATTAGATTCTGAAAACCCCATTTTATTTTTGTGAAATCTTCTCAAAATTAGAAATATTGTAAATTGTTTTAAATTTTTAGAAGCCTGAAAATGGTTATCAATACAAAACAGAAACTGATTCAATCTTAGCATCTTCAACTCTCACCCTGTCATCCATATTCTCTTAAGGAGAAAATTGTTCATCCCATCCATCAAATTTTATAATTACTCAGAGTGTAATTCTAAAATATATTTGATAGAAAATATAAGAGGTCTTATTACAAGCCTGCTTACCACGATCTTAGGGGAATATTTCAACTGACATTACCAACACTGCATACCAAAACAGGGTAATGGCTTATAATTATAAGACAAGGGGTCTCATCACAAGCCAAATTGTTCAATTTAATTACAACCAGTGAATGCGATTGTCAACAACTAGCCACCAAACCAGGACAATGGATTTTTATCTTACAAAATAAGGGAAAAGAAAAAAGTAATACAAAAAATATGGAAACATATCTTTTGGATTCATTCTTTGAATTATACTTTGAAATGGTTGGAATAATGAATGGTTAAATGGTTAAAAGGTAACCCTATCGAGACTATAAACGTTTGCTAGCAATAGAGGTTCTACCTATGACAAAGGAGTCATTATAAAAGCTAAGTTGGAAAAGCCTTTTGTTTTATCATTATCAACCAATTAAGTTTTATTTAAATCTTAGAATGTATTTAATTTTAAGAAGAGAAATGAAATAGAAAAAATAGTTATCATTATGTTCAGAATTTACGATTACCTAGTTATATTAGATTTTCTCTATCAAGTAGGATTTCCAGATTAAGAAAGTTAAAGTATTATATTACTTTCTTAGAGATAACTATTTCTCCCAATGAATTTCCAATTTTTGTTTCGTACAACAATCCCCCCATCTCACAAAATTTTATGAAAGATCATAATCTGAAATGGGTCCTTTTTAAATTTAAACTTAGCCAGATGTGTGAATAAATTGGTATTAACCCGTCATAAGAAAATCCCTTATAAAAAGTCTTAAGGTAAATGAATTATTATAAAATATTTTTGAATAGGAATAAAATTTGCCTTTAAAATATTGTAAAATTCTTCATTATTGTGATAAAGTGATCGGAAGATCGCATATCGCAACAACAAAGGAAGCATACGCAAAACACATCCATTCTCTCTGATCCGAAAAGGCAATCGCAATCGGATATCGGGGAAGTCAAATGCCAAATCACAGTGTAATAGAGCCTCTTAAAATCTTCTGATCCGATAAAGCATATCGCAATCGGCAAATCGGAAATGACAACAACAAGCCAACACATGATTGAAGGTAGGCTCAAATCCTCCAATGCGATAAAGTATATTGCCATCGGAAATCGGTGAAACCACATTGACACAACAATAAAACCTGAATCCATCCCCCAATTGCGATGCATTAATGAGGCACATATCTCGAGAATATATTTAAAAGGTTTGCATGCATTATATTAGCTTTCGGTGATCAGAGATGTCTTAAACAAACATTAAAGCCATTCCTTTCACGTTACCAATTGCCAATTTGTGAATTATCACTGATCATCCATGAAACATATCTAAGCCACGCTTGAATGAATCTTTCGGCATATAAATGACATGATGGGCATTTAAAACCTTCTTACGATGATTGACAGGTTAAGCAGCTAATCAATGAAGCAGTTAAGGGTAGATCTTTCCTTTAGATTTTATCTGCGGCAATCTTACTATAATCCATTATTACCTGCTGATTGACGTAACTACTTTTCACTGTCATATTGGTCTACAACAGCAGTTCTTTGTATCACGATCTTTCAATCGCTTGTGCAGAATTTCGCTGAAATCAGAAATTTGAAACAAATCGGAATGAAATCAAAGAAATCTGCAACAACAGCTCCCAGAGTAGCAGCGCAGCCAACCAAAGATCCCAGACCAAGCAGAAAAGGGATAATCTCAAACACTACTTGCCTTGGTCTAGGAAGTACAAGCTCGGAGAGCATATACAATCTAATAGAAGCAGAAGAGCCTGAGGAAATATCAAAGGAAGCAATAGCTGAATCAAGGAAAAAATTGGAAGCCTCCCTCAAAGATTTATCTTGTTCATATTTACAGAGAATAAAAGTGTGAGAAAAAATCCTTCCATATATTGATGTAGTGAGATGGGTAGTAGAAGAAATTCCAGTCTCAAAAAGAACATTTTGTATAGCTGACGGGAGGATATTTGGCTCATTTTAGGCTAATGATCTAAGGAAAATGTATCACTTACCTAAGCCTGAAAAGCGATATAACAAAGCCTTCCTTGAAAAAGTTTCAAATGAAAATGAGTTAGAGTTAGCCCCGATTAAGCAGTGGAGACATAACCCTGAGAGGCACAAACACAAATCATCAGGTAAGTACTCTGTGGACTCATTGGCTTCTCCTTACTGTTATGCCAGGGCTATGATGTGTAGAATGTGGGGAATACATGACTCTGCTAAGTTCACCATTGAAATGGTCCCTCTGATGGAGGCAATAGTCAATAGCTTTATGATGGATTGGGAAAACATTTTTTCTGACAAATTAGCCATAACAATTCTCGAATTTAGATCAAATGCACGTAAAACTACCTAGACCTTTCCCCCTTTTTATTACAGTGCTTACATTATGGATACTCTTTGCTCTAATTCTGAATATCCGATGCTTGGATGGAGTGGACTCCCTAAGACCCTAAGCCAATCCATATTTATCATCAACTGTTATGGAAGGCTCACTACAAAAATCATTTTTATAAATTTGCAATGGTTTTATGTTTCCTGTGTACTATGGTATTTTTGATAAGCCTGCCCCAAGGATTTCTGAGGAAGTAGGGATTGACTTGACTGTAGTAGGTAATTGCTTCAGAGAAGACAAGTTTACTTATATAAGGCTTTTTGGTAGCCTTACAATACCCCATGTCCTTCCCCTATATGTGCCTAATAAGCTGGTAGCTCGAGAATTTTCCTATTAGATAACAATAGAAGGGACATCCAAAACCCTTAAGAAATTCCAAGAAATAGGTTTGGCCTACATTCCCTTTAAGATGCGGTGTTTTCACTCTTCACGATTACAAACATGCAGAAAAGGAAACAGAAAAAATACAAATGCTAAATCTCGTAACAATTCCCAATAGGCAATATGATCCAAGAAAAGTTGCCTATAATGTTCTTGAACAAGCCAAACTCGCAAAGTTTGATCATGAAAAGGATGACTTCGATCACCTATTTTCCTCAGCTAAATCACTATTTCAGGTAAAATCATTGGCCAGGATCAGGGATCAAGATGAAGGGCTAGAAATGTTTAATAACCTTAAGGAAAAGAGGTTGCAAACTCTGCCTCTAGACTTATTAGCCACCACCCAACAATTCAATCAAGCGAGCCCAAACAACAAACTGTTGACAAAATATCTGCAGTAGGAAAAGTTCCCGAGAGAGAAAAAGCGCCAGAATAGGAGAAAGAACACGAAAAAGGAAGTGAACACATGAATATAGATACTCCTATTAATCCCAAGCTTCTTAAAGAATGGGAATAGTTTGATTCCATTATAAGAAATCCTGAGAATTTATAGGGTTTTAGCACGCCTGAAGTGACAATCAGTCACAAGACACTAACAAATATGGTTCCAACTGAAGGAACCAGCGGCCTACCCATAAGTAAAGATGCAGAGATAATTCCTAAGGATCCAATGGATGAAATCATTTTTCATATAGAAGAAATACCACCTTTAGTTGTCTTCTATAGCCCTAAGCATAAGGCTGTAGTAAAAAGACAAAGGAAAAAGAGAAGCATTGATCAATCTTCACTTTTCCCTTCATAGACAGAGATGGCTAATGTGGTATGGAAAGAAGAATTCAATCCTTCCGAAGACCTCACAAAACTCTCTCAATATGTCGGGGCATACCTGACAGCCACTATAGATAAAGCATCAGAGGTTAGCAATCTACTCAAAGAAAAAAATCACACAATTGTTTCATTAGAGGCACACATATACGGAAGAAAACAGAGGATAGAGTAGTTAGAACAACAATTGGCAGCACAACAATAATTAAACAATCAACTAAATGAGCATTTCCTCAAGGAGAAGCAAAGGATAGGCCAAAGTGTAGTTCAGAAACAAAAGGAGCTATCTCTAGCACTCACCAAGCTGAAATCAATGAATGAACAAATAAGTAAACAAAAGATGAGAAAATTGCTCAACTATCACAACAGATAGAAAAGTTTAAAAGTTTCCCTCAACCAGCAGAGTTTAGATCTGAAGCCCAGACCAATAAAGCAGTGATTAAACAATTAAATTTACCATGTCATAATATTTCCCTTGATGAACCCCTCAGTGAGATCTCTTCATCAGTGATTAATAAATCAGTTGACGCAAGGAAGAATTTGGAACAGGCCGATGAGACATTAACAAACTTTCATGCCTGGCAAGAAACCAGTGAAGGGTAAGCTCCAAATCTGCCTAGAACTCTAGAATCACACAAGGAAATTCTTTTCCTAGAATGGAAATCACAATCGATGAAAGCAAAAAGGGAAACTTCAAAATGCAGATCAGCAACTAGTAACTTGATTGAGTTAATTAATGATACTCTTTATCTATCTAATTTGATTTTAGAGTGCACTCTAGCTAAATTGACATCAGCTAAAGCACTGGAACAATCATGCAAAGAGGATTTAGAATAGAAGGAGAGGTTAATAGCAGGCATCCAAAGTTTAACTTGGGACACCTTTTGGCTCTTCCTAGGTAAACCATACAGTCAAAAGGCAGCACTGAAATGTTTAACCGATGCAATCAGTTACATGATTCCCAAAATTCATGATGCTACGTATTCAGCCCAAATGCATTCACGTCTGAGTCACCCTCCAAAATTGCAACCAATGCTTGTTATCTGCCAGCTCAAGCCAAATGATAATCAACCGAAATAGTGAATCATTCTACCGACTGCAAGCATACTCATTTCAAGGGGATTTACATGATTTGGTTATACCACATCATAGCAATTTTTTCCATAATCAATTAGCTTAGATAGTATCTATAGATCCTTTCATGTCTTTAGAAAGGGTCCTTAATTTTTGTACAAAACTTGGATCAGGAAGTCACACTATTGTGCTTCTGATATTTTTTTTATGAAGACTGGGCCTATATTTTGAATTTCAATGAAGAATACTTTGACGATATATCCACTACTACTTTTTGTGAGAGTATTTCTAAGTTTGAAGACAAAATCTGAATGCGATTGATATCAAGAAGGATTCAAATTACATATGGTACTATTATCTATGTCTTTGCTCCATTATTTTATATGAATCAACATTTATTCAATCTTGCTATCATTGGATATATGTATGCATTTTAACAACAGTCCTTATACTTATCACTATTGAATTTTTAAGGAATGCTATTCTTTCAATCATATTTATGTCAATGATATATGAAGAATATCGTAATACTGTTTTAATGATTACTTTGTTCAACTACTTGAACAAAGTAATTATCATATAGGTTAATGCTTGTATTTATCAATAGAGTCATCTATATGCCTACAGGTAGATAAAGATCATCAAAAGTTACACTAAAGTGGAAATTTCTTGGGATAGATTAGTTGTTCATAATTTTGCATTGTAGAATAAATCATCCATTCATTATCATTAGATAATACAAAATCAACCACTTATCCATCCTATTTACAAATCATTGGGAAATTGGTCCCATTATATCCAATCTGAGCCACCACACCAAACAGAAAAGGAGCTGCCTTTAAGGTCCGGACCTGGTGGTTTTCCCTGATGTTTATGTAGTGATTTTCAAGGCATCAACAATACCTTAACTAACCCTAACCTAGATCCCATATAATTTGTTGATGTTGATGGGACAAGTTTTGTTTGTAGGTGGGCATTAAGGGGTCCCACATCAACCAACTCTAGTACAAACGTAATGACTTGAAAGATACATGATTTGAAGAACTAATATAAATTTACAAACTTTATTGGGAACCTCGTCCACGCGTTACCTGGCTTTCCAGCAAAATCCCTGCATAGTTGTGCCAAACAAGCTAGTTTTGACAAAATACTTATTTTTCTCTTTACTATTTTCATTTATTTATTTACAATACAAACTTTCCTACCAAGATTCTTTTACTAAAATGTATGATCCATTCCTAATGGGGCATCTGTTGAACAATAAACCAATTTGAGTCCTCCCCAATGCTGAACGATTCAATCATTTCGAATCTTTCGGATTTCATAGAGATATCTATGAAAGACCGTAAAGAGGGATCCCCGAATGGAAGATCTACTGCTTGTTCTTTCGATTGATATCCCTGTAAAGCTTTCCCCGCCATCGCTCCAGCTATAGATCTATCTATCCCTCAATAAAGATCAAGCTATGTGAACCACTACCTCGTCTCCCCGACCCCCATCATGCTGTGTGCAACATCAATCGGTATAACCACACTGTCCATTGAACTTTGAAACGATCTATCTTACCTACGCCAATGTGAAATATAACTTCCAATGAATCTATGTGTGAATGAGGTACAAAGGTATATTCATGCTTAGAGTTAACATATAAAATTTATCATATATATCAGCATGAAAAATCAACAATTTTGAAGGATGTGATACAAAGAGTATTTGAATATGAGAGTGATACTTTGACTTATTTGTGATATGGAACCAATGCTCGATGTAATATTGATCGTGTTGGCTAATTTCTTCATTTGGACTACTCTAATAGTCCTCCACAGTCATGCGACGAAAACTTGGATAATTGGTCTCTTGAATGCACACAAAGCTTGTTGATGGGCATGGTGGAAGTTCCTCAATCCCAAGATCAGAAGGATGCTTCTAATCATATTCGGTACATGATTTATTGATATCCTTGGTAGATAGGCAAGAGGAATCAAGGGAGACTTCCAAATCCTTTTCTGGTTGTGGAGAGATAGACAATTTCCTGAGTGCGGTCAGGCTGAACTCTTCCTGGGAGGTAGATATCCCAGCTGCTGCTAGGATTTCAGAAAGTACTTTGAGGGACACTTCAAGCTCTCAATCATTCTTGAATTTCTCCTATCAGTTGATGATCCCTGTCTCCTAACATGGATTAATACAAAGGGGTTCTTACAACACCCCAAAAATGTTTTATCTTTGAAGAGCTTGAACTTTTAATCTACATGGTTTAAAAGTAATTGCAATAAAATATACCAAACTTGAACTCCTTGGTTACTTGGAAAACCAGATTTTGGAGTGACTCGAAACCAAAGTGGATACGTGGATATTCACTCATGTCTTATCATCTTCTCTTCCCTTTAGTTCCACTACAAATAATACCACACAAAATAACTTGTGAAAGAAACTCTTCTGTAATCCCTTTAGCACCTCTACCGAAAATGTTGGGGAAATTATGTGTTATAATTCCAACATTAAATTATCAATTCGAGACTCGTAAGCTTTGAGGCACAAGCAGAGTTAACGTGAGATCAAAGTGTCTAATCTAAACTAACACTACGAAATCTAAAATCTAAAATTAAATACAGAATTCCTAGCCCTAATTTGAAACTAATCCATCGATAAAAGCATGCTCAAGCAATATCAATTGTTGTTCAAACGAAACTAACTCTAATATATCCTAAGCCAAGAAAAAGAAATTACTATTCAAATTCTTTTAGTCTAAATGGAAATCTCAATCTAAATAATAAGATCTATTTAATCTAAGTAAAAGAATCTTAAATTAATCAAGGCTAATTTAAAATGATAGGAAACTTATGTTAAATCTTAATCCAATAGAATTCACTCTCATTCAAACAATCTTAAACTAAGGAAATGGTCAAACAAGACCTCAAATTATCTAATTCTGGGGATCACAAAAATCAATAAACATTCAAACTTTAACCTCTAACATCACTCTACAATTTCCTCAAAAGAAACTAAGTAAACCGAGCTTCTAATTGACGTGGTTTCAAATTTAAAAGACTACAAAATAAGAAATTCTTTTATCATTAGATTTCTTTAATCAAACTTAACAAACCATTCAAACATAAGCGCATTAACTAACAATTCTATCAATCACTAATTGAAATTATAATGCATCTCAAAACTAAACTACAACTCCAAAATTTAATGGTCTTTTTGCATTGCTTTCAAGTACTTCATTGCCAAAACACAATGTTACATGAAATTATAGTGAATCATTAAGTTACTAAATTGATTTTAATTCATATTTAAAAGAAACTGAGTTATCGATCTCGTGTTTATCCAATTAAAAAGAACCTTTGAGTATTCCAATCGTAAACTTGTAACAAAGGGATTATTTATGAAATACAGTCATTCATCAACATTGTTCACTAGCTTTCAATGACTTGGAGATGATATGTCTATTTAATTTCAAGAAAAGAAATTAAAGCCTTGAGTATAGAATTAGAATTATGAGATCTAATTAATAAATGTTTTCAAAATAAAATCCCTGTGTCTAGACCTATCCTCTGATGTTTTACAAAACTTGCTTCTAGGCTGTGGTGGGGCCTTGCCACTCTGAGAGATATTATAAATTAATGCAATAATCTCTTTAAAAATAAAAAACACATTAATACTTACAGCAAATTGAGTGCAGAATTAGAGTTGTATTAAAATTCAAAAATATAAGTTTATATGTATACATTCTTTCAGTCCTTTTGAGGAAAAGTGAAACTTATTACATCCATCCTTTCGATATATCCATTTCTTCCTCCCCAAAATCCGCGAATAAGCCATTTATAAAATCTACAATGCGAATTTTGAATCTAAGAGTCATTTTCATTAACTATGGAAAATTGCATATTTTTAACAAATTGGCCTCAAAGATATTTTCATATCTTCCTAACCATGGTGAATTTTGAAAAATGTTGTGGAGGGAACCTAAGTTGTCATATTTTAAATGAAAATCTGTCTTATATTTGTCTCATTCAACTCCATGTCCTTGGAAGTGATCCCTGGATTTGGCTAATTGTGTCTTCTTGCAAGATTATAGAATTCTGAAAAAATAATGCTTTTTCTGAAACTACCTTAAAGACCTGCATGTTACTTTTGAACCAAAGTGAATATTGAGAAACAATTTTGGTTATAGATAATTGGTTTTATTGGTTAAAAAAAAATCTCATATTTTCTAGATTTGCCTCCATCTGCAAGAAAATCGACATCAAACTTGACATTTTTAAACTTTTGCAGATTTTGAGAAAATTTGTTGGTTTTCTTCTAGAGATCCACATGTGAGACCTGGGTGCAATTCAACTAATGGGAAGATGTTATAACATCATTCCTTTTTTAGTTTTCCCTGGAAGCATGTCAAGAAGTCAAAGCTCAAAATTGGATATTTTCACCTGCAAGAATTCATTTCGTACTAAACCTATGACAACTAGTTTAATTGCCTTGTGAATAATTTTGGCAATGGAACCCTGTGGAAAATGAACTTAGTGTAAACCGTCATTAGTGAATCATGAATAAATCATATCTAATATGAGAAAAGAAAAAAAAACTAATGATAATCGACCACGAGGCATAGGACATGTATTGGTGGCACGTTGTGGAATTATGGTATGAAATGAGTTAAAAATTCCAAAATTTAGGCTATAAAATAGTGGTACTATGTGATGGATAAATAGACATATTTGAGGCTCAACAGTTACAATGTACGCGCTTTGAGTGGGGTGACTCTTGGATGTTGCATCTAAAGATCATGACTCAAACTGTGGTGGTGTTTTGGTCGATCTCGACATAGAGATTTAATATTGGCCTAAATTATACCCATTTGTGTTTGAGTCCACATTAGCAAGGAGGATGTCTTTCTCAGGTAATTGGTCCACTAGAAGAGTCATTGTGGATTTCGAGAAGATGGGGATGTAATTAATATAATTCTGGTGCAGTTTTGAGGGTAGCACAGTGGGTGTTTGCAACTATTGAAGTAACCACCATTTTTTCATGTGTGGTAGTGACTGGGGGTTCTGTGAGGAAGGTGCCATTAGGAGCTCTACCTTGGACCTCTTCTTCCATGGCATCGAGATAAATCTCTTTCCTAGGCATGAATGAAAAAGGAAAAGCCCCTAAAACTACATTGAGTCGCCATCATCAAGATAAGGTGACACTGCCTACTAGATTAGTTAGGAGAGGTACGGCGCCAGCTCCAAGCCCTCGTATAGGTTGTAGGTTGCTTCATAGGGGGGTTGTAAAATTGCATCATGCCACACTAGCTTAACCCGATAATACCTAAAAGTGAAGTAGGAAAATGATCATAGAAATCACCGAGTGTAGCACGAAGCACTGATGGCAGCTCTGACCGAGATCTAGTACTTTTAGTGTCATCTAAGATAATGTGTAGTGATGGTGTGGTGTGGAATCACCCATAACTTGAAAATATGGAGTAGTTGGAACCCTGAATGGCACACTTGGAGAAACACGTTGTCTACCCTTACCATTTTCCCCCTCCTCTGTGGATTTCACTAGATAATCCAACCTCTGTCACTTCCAATGATTGTGTATGTCCATTTGTATTTTGTTGCTTTTGTTGGTTTTTTGACATCTTTGGCCTCTACCGGAATGGTTGACTAACTTATGTATTTTTTGGAATGTTTGTCATGGTAGACTAGCACTGATCAACAACACAATCGGGGTATATAGAATAAATCAATAGTTAAAACCACGACAAACTTTTCAGGTATAATTGTTGATTAATTCAAGTTCATATTCAATAATGAAATCATAAATAGAGTAATAGTAATATATTTATCCATATATAAAATTCAAATTCATGCTTGAATTAAATAATGACATACATTGATCCATCCTCATCATTGATTTTCATATATACATCATTCATCCATACCGTGAGATTCAATAATAAAATTCAATAATCAAATAATAAAATGCATTGATCCATATCATTCATCGTTCAACATTCTATAATGTACATTTATTTAAAAATTAAATTCATCATTCATGATTCTAGAATCCAAATTGAAATAAAAAGAGACTAGTATATTACTAGGTACTATATACTATATACTGAAGTTTGAACACTAAAATAATAAATTATTCATTTTAAAATTGATATAACTCAAGTATCAATGTATTAAACTCAAAAATAGTTAAGAGTGAGGAGTCAATAATGAATATGAGGTCATCTATATCTATTATCACGAATCAATAGTTAAAACTAAAAAGTAAAATTAGACAATCACTAAAAATTAGATCAACATCAAGGATTCAATTTCAATGATTGGTCCTCTATATCCATCTCCTACATGAAGTTGATGGGACCATCAATGGGAATGTCTATATCTAAGTCAGAATCACTCTCTTGAGTAACCAATAGAACTCCAACCAAACCATGTTGCATCTCATCGGGTCCATCATCATCATCTATGTATGTACCATCCTCTGGATCGACATCCCCTCATGTTGTCGATCACCTCTAATGCTCTGGTGTCTTCTTATGTGAAAGATTTAGAGAACAATGCACTGTAACTAGCTTCTTTGCTCTCCTAGAGAAAACTTTATTCATGTTGATAGATGGGATGAGCGTATATGTGGATAAATTCCTCTTTTTTCGCATAAGAACTAGAAATATAGGACAATAAGGGAATAGTAAGTTGTTGAATCTCTAGAACATCATCCCTATGCATGGTCCACTAACCAATGGGGTCATCTCAGCCTAAGTCATTGTGATCTTCCCTTGCATTAGTATTGTTGAAGGGACCATTGAGACTTGAAAATTGCAGCTATTGTTCTTAATTTTTCTCCCTTCTTTTGAACTATACATCTTTGTGATGATGACTCAAAATCCTTTCTGGACCTCTGGATAATTAATGGGAAGCATTCTACCAATACTTTCCACATACCATTTTGTGTTGAGTGCATATTCTACCATGTGAAAAGGTGTATTCATTCAATATCACCTATGCTGACTAGTGGGTCAACTCTAGGGCATATAAAATTATAAGGAAGGATCTTTCTCATGAATAGCCACCCTCACTTGATGCAACATACTAGCAAAAATCTTATATATTTCTCTAAGAATATGAGAATCTATATTAGTGTAGTGAATGAGCTCAATTATAGGATGTAAGAGTGACATGAAATAATGATAATATATCCACCAATAAATATCTAATATCTGAATTATGATTTTCTTCCCTTCTGCTTTCTTTGATTCTACTTATCTGCTTCAATCTAGAGTCACAACCATGGCCTACAATGTTGGTTGCACCTCCAACATCATCTCTAATAAAAGAAAATAGCTAACATATCTAGTGTATGTAGGCTCAAGGAACTCCTTCCTTGCATGAGACCTATACATGGCTAAGGGGGTGTGGTAATCCCAAATAAGCATATGCACATTTCTTGTAGCTATCACCAAGTTGGATACCCACTCAATTTTCCAATGTATTTCAGTGCATTATTAAGTGCATGCACACATCAAGGTGCCCAAAAAATATGCTTGTACTTACTCTAAATCATTAACCCTTCTGATGTACACAATGCTCCTACATTTTTCAAAACATGTACAACATTTTTAGAGCCATCCTCCTCTATAGCATCACAAATAAGCTCAAATTGGAAAGTTTCATCTTTTCTCTTTCTAGAACGATCAATAGCTCTAAGAAGGAAAGGCCCCTTTCGTAAAGTAACTATGATTTTGATAAGCGAGTGTTTGGAAATGTTTGTCCACCCATCCATAATAATAGAACCTTCCCTCACTCATGCATGCCTCATATTTTCCTTTTTCACATTAATATTGGTCACTTTCCTTCCTAATATCAATATCCTCAACTTATGTTCACTTGGGGGAAGATATGAGGTTCCTGCTGCTTCGATTTCCTTGACCATATTCTTGTAGTAAGGAGAATGACTAACATGGAAAGGAATGTCATTGGAAAAAACAAAATTCCATTGTTATTATCTATATAATCACATTTCAGCTTACTGTATATACCACAAGAGTTGGTCCCCTTGCACAAGAACGAGCACTTTTAGTCCCAAGAGGATATGGTAGAGGCATATTTTTATTTTCTTTTGATTTTCCTTTTGAGAATGTGGCTTCATCAATATTTTGATGATATTGGGCAATGAAATTTTCTCTTGATAAGGTTCCCTTTGTATCTGCTACTGTTTGCAACCTTACGAGCTCTCGTTTTGACAGCATGGTTAATTTTGTACACATTAGAACCCATTTTCCACCTACACCCAAAAGATTCACCCTAAAGAAACTATAAATCCCAACCCAAAAATGGACATAGACATTGCATGTCCAATGGTGGGTCCTAACTCTTTTTCTCTTCATTTTGGTTAATTCAAGGGGCCAACAATTTTGGTACCATATAACAAAAGAGGTTTTCTCAGATTAAATGTCCCCTTTGCATATTGTATCAATGATTTTGATCGGGTTGAACTTAGAGTAGCACTAGCTGCACTAATACCATGGGTTACATTCATTATCGGTGGCATTTCAGTTCAAAGCGACTTTATGTTTGAGGATCATATTCACTATCACTATCAGTTGCAATGTGGTTGGTGTCATGATCAATCATTTTGCACTTGCAGCGTGCTAGGTTTTAATTTTTTTAATATATTATTTTTTTGTCCCCTATAGGTAAGGTTTTAAAATTTAAAATTTTAATGGTTCTCATAATCTAAATTTGAAATGACGAATCTACATTTGAAACTACTGTGTAAATTTGAGTGGTTAGTAGTTTCCATGGTTTACAAAAAAAAAATTAAAAAATTAATTCCATGTTAGATTCTAGAACATAAGACAATTAAAATATAGCTTTTAAAAATTTATGTAACGGTTTACTTGGACACGAAGAGAAGGATGGTTGATGGGCTACGATAGTTGTAAGAAAATACAAATCATCCAAATTTTAAGTGGACACTAGACCAATGCTAGACGATGCAAATGCCAAAAAATGGATGCTAGATGCTGGAAAAATTAAAATTGGATGATGGATATTGGAGGTTAAGGCCCACGAAAATGGTTAATGGAGGTTTGAGGCCCACGAAAACATTGGAAGTTGGACACTAATTGAGGAAGAGACAATTACAAGCCATGGAGTGGACTTTGAGGTCAACGATGGTAAGGTTCAAGACTCAAGAGCAATCATTTTCCGAGCTTGAGGAAAAATACAAACTCGAAAATGAATAGGATTCACAATCTGCAGAGCTCGAGGTTGAAAGACAAAACATTGGAGGAGCAGAGCTTGACAGTGGAAAACAGTGAGGGCTTGATGACAAGAGAGAAGAGTTTGAGAGTGGAAATGTAACATAACTCGATGGCAGGAAAGAGAGCATATCTCAAAGGTGGCAAGAGAGCATAGGTTAATGACGGGGAAGAGGGAAAAAATTGACAATTTTTATCCCCCACAATATCCCAGGTTGATGAGGAAATCGATGGAGGTAACCAATGACCAAGATTTCAATTTGTAGCTAGCCATACCAAACCAGAGAGGGTTCTCTCTATGGAATCATAGCCACAATATGACTGGATGATAAAGGATTTTAGGCTAGATAGCTAGGATCAGGTAGGTTTTGGAAATTTAAGGTTTTGTTGTTGCATAAGGGAGAAAAACCAGGTAAGTACGGCAGAGGGTAAAAGGATTACAGCAGCAAAGATATGAAGAGGAAAGGTAGCAACAGTTTTGTGATAGATTTTAGGTTTTGTATGTGTAGCATGGTGTTCAGATGAAGCATGAAGGTCTTAATGAGCATGATACATGAATTCATTAAGCAAGAGTGAAAATAACATATGATAATTTCCCTTGAAAACAAAGCTTAGTGAAAATAATTTTGTTTATCAACTGCAAGGAAAACTATTGAAGATATTATGAATGGAAAAGGAAGATAAATATCACTCATATAAAGTAATAATAAAGGAAAAAACTGTCATAAACTTACGTCATAGGAATTCCTAGATAATAGCTGCAAACTGTGTCCTTTGATTTCCAAAATGTCAAATATAGGCTACAATGGTTCTCTCCTCAAATGTCCAACTAGTCCAATGACAGAGAAAATGATACATAAAGACTAAAAACAACTTCTCCTTAGGCTCAAGGGTTGAATCTATGACTCTAGGAGTGGTTACATGATCTTTACCTCAGAAGAAGAAGATGGCTCTATTCGGTTGTGTTATATTCTTTCCATGTAGTTAACAAGGGGTTTGAGGGGTACCCGTAACCCCACTTTATGGGGTCTAGGGAAACACCATGGAAAATTTTGGTTCTGGACCCTATGTTAGGTTGGGCACACCCACCTATGGTTTTGTGCATGATTTTCGCACATGTTTTTAGACGCGATGGTTTTCGGTCCATGGTATTGTATGCTTCGGCATGTATAAATATGTATTATAAAATTGAAAGGAACATAATGAAAAATCAAGCTGGTAGTCCTGGTTTTCGGATCCAATGGAAAAATATCTGTGTATATGCGTTTTACGCGTTATGCTCTCGCATTTTTTATTTTTCTGTGTTTTAGAATTCGTATGCACATAATTTTTGTATGGGGTTAAAACCTACATTTGGTATCACCGTTGTTTTTGGCTTCAAGGGGACACCTTTGCTGCTGAGGGGTTTCGCTCGGGCCTGTGGTAGACCTTGTTCAATGGGAGCTCTATGAGATCGATTCTGGTGGTGAAAGAAGATGGTGAGCGGTGGAAAGATGAAGATCGAGAAATTTAATGGTCAGAGTTTTGAGTTGCGGAAACTCAAGATGGAGAATATGTTGGTGGTTAAAGATTAGTGGATTGTGGTACATCCAAGTATTAAACCAATAGGAGTGACTGATGAAAAATGGAAGAAGTTGGACCGAAAGGCAAAGAGCACACTATTATTGTGTGTCTCAGATTCAGTATTGTTGAATGTATCAGGGGAAGCTATGGCGAAGCCTTTGTGGGAAAAGTTAGGGCATTTGTACCAATCTAAGTCTCTGGTGAATAAACTGTTCCTGTGGAAAAAGTTGTATAACCTGAGGATGAAAGATGGAGACTCGATGACAGAGCATCTGAATGCATTTAATAGTGTGGTAAGTCAGTTAGCATCTGTTGATATTAAAATTTCAGATGAAGATAAGTGCATCAGTTTGCTGTGTTCTCTACTAGATTCGTGGGATATTCTGGTTATTGCAATAGGTAGCAATGCAACTGCCTTGCATTTTGATGAAATAGTCTCATCCCTTTCGACACAGGAGATGAGATGGAAATATATGGACAGCCAGAATGGTGATGCCTTGTCTATATGACGACGGTCCCAGAACAGAAACAAAAATAAGTCATCAAGTGGGAGATCTAAATCTAGAGGGAGATCTAAATCTCCAGGAAAACATGTAAAGGTGGTGTGCTGGAAATGTGGAAAGGAAGGGCACTTCAAAAGGGACTATAAATCTAAAGCTCCTAATAAAGGAAAGGGATCTAATGATGCTCCTTCTACAGAGGCGAAAACCCCTTAGATGAAGGTGGGATGTGTACTTGGTTTCTTCAAGTACACATGTAGATCATGAGGCATGGTTGATTGATTCAGGTGCATCCTTTCACTTTACTCCCCATAGAGAGTGGTTCTATGAGTATGAGAAATATGATGGTGGTAATGACATCTTGGAGGATGATAGGAAGTCTAGAATCATTGGTCGTGGAAAAGTAAAGTTGAAGTTACAAGGTGGAAGGCTTAGAACACTTTCAGGTGTTCTACATATTAGTGCATTGGCCAGAAATATGATTTCTGTAAGCAAGCTAGATGATGCAGGTGTAAAAACAGTTTTCAAGAAGAATGCCTGCAATATGGTTCGGGGAGCACTGGTATTGATGCAGGGGGTTCAGACTGGAACTTTGTACAAGCTACAAGGTAGCACTGTTGTTGATGGGTGCAACAACACTGTGGTTCCTAAAAGTGGAGCATAAAATCTAGTGCTCTCTGGAGAGAGGACCATGCTATGGCATCAAAGGCTTGGACATATTGGAGAGAAAGGCCTTCAAATACTTCATGGCAAAGGTATGGTAGAAGGTATGAGTAATAGCTCTATGGATTTTGACATTTGTGAAAATTGTGTATATGGGAAGCAGAACCAGGTGAGTTTCCCCTCTGGAAGTAAGAGGGTGAAATAGATATTAGAACTTGTGCATAGTGATGTGTTTGCACCTATGAAGGTTCCATCACTGGGTAAGTCTATGTACTATGTATCATTTATAGATGAGTTCTCAAGGAATACATGGATATATTTCCTTAATAAGAAATCTAAAGTCTTTGACAGGTTTAAAGAATTCAAGGCTTTGGTGGAAAACTAGACAAAGAAGAAGATAAAGGTGGTGAGGACAGATAATGATGGAGATTTTTGCAGCAAGGAATTTGAAGAATTCTGTAAGAAGTGTGCTATAGCACAGCAGAAGACTACTCCATATACACCTCAGCAAAATGGAGTTACAGAAAGAATGAATAAGATGTTGATGGAAAGGGCAAGAAGCATGCTCAGTGGTGCCAGGTTTGGACATGAATTTTGGGTGGAGGGGGTGGATACTACATGTTACCTAGTCAATAGGTCACCATCATAAACGTTGGATGATAAGACTACATAAGAGGTATGGACTGGTAAGAAACCCTCTCTTTCACATATGAGGGTATTTAGATGTGATGCATATGTAGATGTTCCAAAGGAGAAACAAACCAACTTGGATAGTAAATCTAAAAAGTGTATCTTTATTAGGTATAAGGATGGTTTAAAGGGTTATAACCTTTGGAACATAGTAACAAGGAAGGTAGTGTACAGCCAAGATGTGGTGTTCAGAGAGGTGAAAGATATTAGTAAACATGAAGTTAAACCAAAGGAACATGAGAACATAGAGTTTGAGCTAAAGGAGGAAGAATCAGACTCTACAGGAGAGGAGGAATTAGAAGATGAAGAGCCACAAACTCCAGGTGTAAGAAGATCAATTCAAGAAAGAAGGAAACCAGAAAGGTATAGCCCATCTGCTTTATGTTCAAATTTTGCTTTATCCATTACTGATGATGATCCCAGAACTGTGAAGGAAGTGGTAGATTCAGAAGATGGAAAACTCTGGAAAGAGGCCATGGTTGATGAAACGGCATCTTTGCACAAAAATGAGGCTTGGGATCTGGTGGAGTTGTCAGCTGAAAGGAAACCCATTGGTAGAAAATGGATGTTCAAGAAGAAGACAAATGCCGAAGGAAAGGTAGAGAAATACAAAGTTGGGTTGGCAGCAAAATGTTATTCCCAGGTGCCGAGAATTGATTCTCGTGATATTGTTTTCTCCTGTTGCCAAGGTAACTTCTATTAGATTACTTTTATCTATTTCAGCTGCTTTTGATTTTGAGGTAAAACAAATGTATGTGAAGACAACATTTCTTCACGGGGGTGTAGAAGAGGAGATCTACATGAAGCAACTTGAAGGCTTTGCGGTGAAGGGTAAGAAAGAAATGGTATGCAAGTTAAAGAAGTCTTTGTATGGGTTAAAACAATCACCAAGGATGTGGTATACAAAATTTGATACATTTATATGGGGACTTGGCATCACTAGAAGCAAAGTAGATCATTGTGTGTATTTTAAATTAATAGGTGACCGTGTTATTTATTTGGTCTTGTATGTGGATGATATGTTGCTAGTTGGAAATGACAAAGAAATTATCCAGGATTTGAAGACCAAATTGTCCTCCAAATTTGACATGAAAGATCTTGGTGCTACAAACTATATTTTGGGCATGGAAATTAAAAGAGATCAAGCAAAAAGGAAGCTCTGGTTAAACTAGAGGAAGTATGTCGAGACAATACTGCAAAGGTTTAATATGCAGGATAGTAAACCGGTGAAGTTTCCTATTACTGTAGGTGTAACTTTATCTGTTAAATAGTGTCCCAAGACACAAGAAGAGGAATAGGATATGTCTCGTGTTCCATATGCAAGTGTAGTCAGTAGCCTGATGTATACTAGACCAGACATTACACATGCAGTGGGAGTATTGAGCAGGTTTATGTCAAAACTAGGGAAGGAGCATTGGATAGCAATGAAGCGGGTTTCCAGGTATTTTTGTGGCACTAGTAATTATGGCTTGTGCTACGAAGAAAGACCAAGATTGGATAGAGTTTTGGATATCTATGGTTTTGTTGATGTAGGATGGGCTGAACATTTGGATCAGAAAAGATCTACAAGTGGGTATATGTTTAACCAATTTGGAGGTGCAGTCAGTTGAATGAGTAAGAAACAATCTGTAGTGGCACTATCAACTACAGAGGCATAATACATGGCAGCCACTCATGCAAGCAAGGAATTAATTTGGTTGCAGAGATTGTGTTCAAGTATGGGGTTAGTACAGCGAGCTATAAGGAAAGACTGTGACAGCCAAAGTGCAATTTTCTTGGAAAATAACCTTGCTTATGATTCAAAGACAAAGCACATTGATGTTCAATATCACTTTGTGAGGGATATGATAGAAGAAAAAAAGGTGTTGCTAGTAAAGCTGGACACTTTGAAGAATACTGTAGATGCATTGACAAAATCTGTGAGCTCTAAGAAGTTCTCCTGGTGTAGAGAAACAATGTGCACTTCAGGGCTGGAAAAATGACTAAGCTCTCTTGTGGGCCCCTATGAAAAAAAACAACAAGTGGGAGAATGTTGGGTTGTGTTATATTCTTTCTACATAGTTAACAGGTTGTTTTGGACCCTATTTTAGGTTGGGCAAACCCACCTATGGTTTTGTACATGATTTTCGCACATGTTTTTGAACGCGATGGTTCTAGGTCCATGGTATTGGACGCGATGGTTTTCGGTCCATGGAATTGGATGCTTCAACATGTATAAATATGTATTATAACATTGAAAGGAACATACTGAAAAATCAAGATGGTATTGCGATCCAGTGGGAAAATCTCTGCGTATATGTGTTTTATGTGTTACGCTCTTGCATTGTTTATTTTTTTGTGTTTTAGAATTCGTATGCAGGTAATTTTTTTATGGGTTAAAACCTACAGGCTCCTCCTTAATGGTAACTTTCTTCTCATGTTTCTCAAATTTGATTTTGGACTTTTTGATAAGCAAATTGGCTTCCACACTTACAATATTGTGTTGCAATTCTTCCAAAGTTACAATATCTCTCTCCCTAAGCTGGGATTCCATGTCTAGATCGAAGGCATCAGGATAGTGGAGGAGGGCTAAAGCAGGGGGGGTTTGACGTCATTAGGAATGGAATTATAAACTAGATTGAACGTGTTGTAAGCTCCCACACTATCTCATTTGGGTTTCTTTTCACAGCACTGTACTTAGCCAAAACATGCAATGGATTTTTCTTCTCCTGCCACCGGGCTAAGAAGAAATCTATCAATTGTTGGGAAGTATTGATGGAATTGGCTACCAAACCGCAAAACCATTTCTTCACATCTCTGGAATAAAATTGGGCTATGAATCACATCGTTTCATCCTCCTCATCAACCTCTTCAAGGTCAATAAAGTATATCAGTTTGTCAGCATATTTCTGTGCTATAATCTCTGATATTCCATCAAAAAGATGGATTCTTTGACCATAGTTCTGAGGTAGGGTAGCAAGTTAACTAGGTAATAGTAAAGCAGCAAAGCATTCCATGACTACTAGAGGTAGTAGATGTATTACAATGGGTTCTGAAGGTATTACAATAGGTTGTGTTGATGGAGATGATGACACTAGCAGAGATAGTGTTAAATTAACAGTGGAAGATGATGTAGTTGTTGCTTTTTGAGATGAAGGAGAGGATGAAGTAGTAGCCAAGTTTTCAAGTTAATATTGAATGTAATATTTCTCAGTAGTAATTTGAAGTTGGTCTGCTAAGCTTTGAAGTTTATCGAAATTTAACTACAACTTCTGATTTAGAAAAAAGATATTTAGTAGAATGGAGGTAGGAATAAAACCTAATGGGATGAAAAGACACTTCTGAAAAGGAAAGAATCAGATTTATATTGAGAGAAATATTATTCAAACTGGATGTCAAAACAAATATCTTCAACAATCAATAATTAATCAGGTAGAGATGTATTTTTTATGAATTTTCTAGGTTCACTTTTAGGAATACAAGTTTTGAGTTTATTAAGTAACTTCTCTAGATCATCAACAATAGTAGGTGAATTTTGGTCAGGATTTGACCTTGTGTATCTTTTAGGAGCTAGAGTTTTTTATGCCTTGAACTTGATGTGATTACCTAAATCATCCTTCTTTTGGATATTGGAATCTGTTACCCATAGAACCAGTCTTGAAAGCACTAATAGAACTAACCCCAAGAATGATATAACAATCATTTCCTTGAAAACGATGCCCAAACGTTATCCCCCACAATGTCCCAGGCTACTGAGGAAATCGACGGAGGTAACCACAGACTAAGCTTTCAGTTTTGTAGCTAGTCATACGAAATGAGAGAGGGCTCTCTCTATGGAATCACATCCAATATATGACTATATGATAAATGATTTTAGGTTAGATAACTAATATTGGGTAGGCTTTGGAAAATTTAGGATTTTTTTGCTGGATAAGGGAGAAAAACCAATTAGCTATGGAAGAGGGTCAAAAGATTAAAACATCAAAGATATGAAGGAGCAAAGTAGCAACAATTTTATCATATATTTTAGATTTTGTCAGCATAGTTTGGTTTTTATATGAAGCATGAAGGTCTTAATGAGGATGAGACATGAATTCATTAAGCAAAAGTGAAAATAACATATGATAATTTTTCGTGAAAACAAAGTTTAGGGAAAATAATATATGATAATTTTCCATGAAAATAGAGCTTAGTGAAAATAATTTTGTTTATCAAATGCAAGGAAAACTATTGAAGAGATGATGAATGGAAAAGGAAGATAAATATCATTCATATAAAGCAATAATATATGAAAAACAACGACATAAAATTAGTTCACAGGAATTCCTAGATAATAGCTACAAATTGTGTCCTTTGATTTCCAAAATATCAAACACAGGCTATAATGGTTCTTGCCTCAGATGTCCAACCATTCCAATGAATGAGAAAATGATACATAAAGACCAAAAAGAACTTTTCCTTAGGTTTAGGGGTCGAATCCATGTCTCTAGGAGTGGTTACATTAGTGGTTCTAACCAAACCCTAATGTCTAGGGAGGTTGAAACAAAATCTACAGTTATCTTTGACTGTAACTTCCCTCATAAATGAAGCTCAATTTACATCAAAAAAAGGCTATACATACATTAATACATCATATTTTCATTTACTTTCACTCTATCATTCATTTACTTGACCAATTTGACCTTCACCCAAATCAAACTAGAAATCCTGAGAAATTACACAATGAATTACTTTAAATAAAATCTTAGAAAATTGCAGAAGTGTAGCGTGAAGTTTGAATCCATTCTTAGGTGCCTTTCTAAATTCAAAATTGAAATATGAAAGAACGGTAAATGAGCCTCGTCTGTCTAGTTTCTAGAACATCTTGAATTTTTCAAAATGGCCCATGGGAAGGCCTCCAAAAACGTATTGTCCAAAGATGTCTCTAGGAGTGTAGCACCTGTCAAAAAGAGGGTAAGAATGATGCTTTTTGACCACTTTTTCTCATTTTTCTCAAAATATGAGCCCTGTCTAAAAAATATTAGGAAATGGGTTTTGAGAGGAGGCCATAATACTTCTAGAAATGAAAGCCAATTGTCATTTAGAGCTCTAAGGAAAACGTGCAACGCAAAGGCACTACGTTTTTGTAAGTAGTGTATTTTCCTAAATTTTCACCAAATCTCACCAAAACCAAAAATTGCTAAAAAAACTCCCAAAATTAGTCCAGAAGTGAAAAACAACATGTACTATGCTATCAAGGATGTGTCAAAAAGTATCTCCAATTTGTCTTTCTCATCTTTTCATTTTAGGGTTTCATTCAACTTGTTTTTCATTGGTTTGACCTTGATATTGCAGATCTTGTTTCTAGTTTGGTAGTGGTGGGCCATGTGCCTCAAAATATGGTTATCCCTATTAGCCTTGTCAAGAATATTCTCTATATTACCATTCACCTTGTCTAGCATAAATTCCTTGTCTTCATTGATTTCCATAGCAATTTTGTCGTCACAACTCAAATCCTTTACTAGTGGGTTTTGGTCTCTTTCTTTCTACAATGCCTTTCTGAGACCCATTGTCCTAGGTGTCTTCCTTCCAACCTTCTTCCCTTGTTCATCATGATTATCATTCTCTATTACTACTTTACCTTTGAACTCTTACCTCAACGTTTTGAATTTCTCTTTTTCCATCATCACCTATTTCACCGTGAGTTGACTATTTTCTTTCTCAAGGAAAGAAACAATAAATTTGACCCTTTCCAAATTGTCCTGGAGCTCCATAATATGCGAATCCTTCTCTTTGATAACTTGTTGCAAGGTTAAAAGATCATCTACTTCATCCAAGTCAACCAAGTCAAAATCATGCTCAATTAGCTCCTCATCCTGTAAATGCGATCCTTGTTGTGTCGATGTAGAAATCTTGGCCCTTTCCTGAACTTGAGGAGCAAATGCAAGTCTTTTTCCTCTCTGGTATGTTTTGGTCACCTCATGTCTAGGTGCCATGGGAAAATCCTCTGATTTGTTTGATGACCCTACCTACATAGGCTGTGATGATGCATCTTGTTGCTAGCTTGGTGAAGTAGTCTCATGCCTTTGCAAGGCTGCTTGAGTAAAGGTATCCCATGCTATGTTCTTTTCTGCCAATTGATGGAGGATTACAAACTTTATCAAACCGTGGTGGAAAAGGCTATGGTAATGCTTTTTGTTTTTCATTTTCAGCTTTTTAGACATTTTGATGGCACTTCTACACAAGTAGTTACACAAGTTAAGAGGTTTCACAGTTTTGAAGTGCATGAGGCGTCTAATGTGATATTGATAAAATCTGGAAAACCTCCCCTCACAAGTGAAAAACTTCATCACAACCTTCATTAGTGGTGCATACTTTTCCAACAAGTATCTGAATGGAAATGTTGGGTACCTAATCCTCTATGGGTTAGTTTGGAAGCCAAATAGACTAAAGGATTCCAAGAGACCTTTGGATGTGGAACCCAATGGTAACACCATGTACTAGAAATGTATATCATTTGTTAATAATAAATGTACTCACATGTTTTATCATTCATACTCTTTCTTCCAGTGTGTGTTTGACATGGTATCAGAGCGAGAGATTTCCTGCCCTGCTCAAGTGTGAGCCACCAATTTATGTGGCCATTGTAAACCAATTCTCTCCTCCTAATTATACCTTTATGAGCATTTCTTAGAATAGAGGTTGTTACCTCTATCAGCTCTGCCATTACTTTGTTGTGACCAGTCCTGGCCCTCTGTGGCTTAAATTATCTATTCTGAAATCCTATTAGCCATATTTTTGTTGCATTCTCTGCGATCACTAACCTAAATAGAAAATCCTCATAGCTCTAACACTTCCACTGTCCTGAACACATCATTATTTTCCTACGACTCACTATTATTTGACTGGCCTATTCCTTCTACTATGATGCTCCTGTCACTACTCCATTTGCATACAAAATGCTCAACTCTCCCCACCGGTTTCCATGCCAATACAAACCTAGCACCTGGTGCCATTGTCATTCATCAGAGTAATCATACATGAGGCTGTGATTACCATCTATTATGAGGCTTAGGCGAGGCTCTTGGATCCTATATATGGCTGCATTGCGACCATATTTGCACTGCAACAGCAACTGAGTCATAGCCCATCCTTTGCATGGCACGCCCGGTGGGACTTGAACCCACTATCGCCTGATTGCTCCTCACCATACTCCAGGTATTACCACACTGCCTCTGACGTTAAGAGCCATACTCCAGGTATTACTCCATCCATAGTTGTGTGCACTATGTTCTTCTATCTAGGGTTGGTCTCCACAGTAGGATAGGCACTGCTTGTTGTTCCTAGTTTTGCAGTTTATGTTCATAAGTATGCATAGGATGAAGTCGCTTTCTTTGTTGACTTTTGCGGAAGCTCACCTGAAGCTTTGTAAACTTGGGTTTGTTGATGCATAGATTCATAACTGCTGCAGATACAATTCCTTGCTTGATAGCCTCCTTTTGTATTTCATCTAATCTTTTTGATTTTGGACATTTGAACTATCACGCTGGTGTGGTGGCTGCTCCGTTTAATGCTCCGGGTATCACACTAGTAGTGTTCGAACAACGTATGCAATACCATTGTTTGAACGTTATAAGAGAGGTATCAGGCCTATGGCAGAATAGGACATTGACATAATCCATGTCGAGCCTCTTCAGTGAAGCCTCGGTGGCTTCAACAATGTGCTTGCGAAAATGCCCCTTGTGACTTCAATAATGGACTTAAACCCATTGCAGTAGAATTGGATGTGCCTCTAACACAACTTGCTATTGCATGGTGTGGATCAAATACAAATGTTAGCAGAGTCATTACTGGTGCAACAAAAGAAAGCTAGATTCACGAGAATATAAAAGCAATCAACTGTTGGGTTGTGTTATATTCTTTCTATGACTAATCCACGTAGTGAACCGGGGGGTTAGAGGGGGGGCGGAGCTCCCCCTTCATTGCAC
>APFE030184567.1:156809-183327 GCA_000404065.3 Pinus taeda
GCAGCCCCCCCTGTCCGGGGGGTTTGAGGGGGGCGTGTAGGCCCCCTCTACAGGGTCTGGGGCAGTGCCCCGGGAAAACTTTTTTTGGACCCTATATTAGGTTGGGCGAACCTACCTATGGTTTCTGGTCCATGGTTTTCGACGCGATGGTTTTCGGTCCATGGTATTGGATGCTTTGGCATGTATAAATATGTATTGTAACAATGAAAGGAACATAATGAAGAAATCAAGCTGGTAGTCCTGGTTTTGGGATCGAGGGGAAAATCTCTGTGCATATGTGTTTTATGTGTTATGCTCTTGCATTGTTTATTTTCTTTGTTTTAGAATTCATATGCAGGTAATTTCTGTACACGGTTAAAACCTACATGGATGTTATTCCAAAGTTGACACCAGATATCTTGTAGAGGTATTAAGCGTGAGAACATAAGAGAGTTGTACAAGT
Organism: Pinus taeda; assembly: GCA_000404065.3. Lineage (NCBI taxonomy): Eukaryota > Viridiplantae > Streptophyta > Pinopsida > Pinales > Pinaceae > Pinus > Pinus taeda. The sequence goes on from APFE030184567.1 coordinate 157,252, forward strand.
CAATGCATCCTCCAATGTTTTCGAAGAGGACTAAATTGTTTTCGGAGCTCTGAATGGTGCTTTGGATGGAGGATTAGATATTCTTCACAACCACAAGAGTTTTGCTGGTTATAATAAGGAAATAAAGAGCTTGGATGCTGAAGTCCATCGAAAGTATATTTTTGCTAATAGCTATTGTTCTATTCCATTTCCTGCACCACTCTTCCTTATTGGTATTATAAGAAATATATTGTTCAGTTCTTTTTAACATAATCAACTCCCATATGCTATATATGGTTACAATATCATCCCCAATGACTTGCTAACCATCGCGTGATCTCTCATCAAATGGAGCTAACTTTCTCATATCAAACGAAGAAAACTTTCTCTCGTCAAAATTATTGTGTGTTGAATGGTCCACAATCCATTGTGCTTGGCTCCATACCATTGTTGGCTCCATAGTCAACTCCTCCCACACACAGTTAGCCTCACTCGTTCACAATTGGCCTCACCACTACGCAGTGAAATTGTTCCCTCGAATTCCTCTTTCAAAATGTAGATTTCCCGAAATAATCCTTTCGTTGGTGCATTACGTTGGTTGAACACTACTGTCCCATATACATAAACATGTTGTTGTTACATATATACAAGGCTGGTATATATATACGCTGACACCATCTATGCTACCAAATTTGAAGTTCATTGCAAGTTTACTGGATTTTTAAAGATCTAGTAAACGTTTTTGGCGAGGGTTTATTTTATGTTGTTTCTGAGCTCTTGTTGTCTTTTCTAAAGTGCATATCTGATGTAAGTTGCATTATAGCATGGACTCTCGATTTTGAAAGAGACTTTTTTGATGTATTTCAATTAAGTATTGATAGTGGAATATGAAGCATAAATTATTGTGCCCTCACTGTGATTCAAAAGGCCGAGTCATTCTAGATCTAAAGGTTTCAAGAGTTGAGTAATAATAGGGAGAGAGAGGCACATTATTCTAGGTGCATCAGTGATAGTCTCAAGAGCTTCAGTGGATCAAATCATTTGCCATCACTCCATGTCTATTGAAAGGAGATAATTCATCTAGCCATTGGAGAAGCCATGTTGTAATATTAGGATCAGAGGAATCGAACTACAGCCACTGATGTTATGATTCGATTTCTACATGTCTGTAGCAGTGAGTTTATGAGAGGCTGAGCTCATGTACATGTTCTAGATTTCATGTGCCTATATTAGCTTGTAATGTGCATGCAACAGTTTATCAATATCATTGTGGTTTATTTGCTTCATAAAGGAAGGGAAGATCTAGAGAAAAGAGAGCACTTTACTGGGTTCATGAGAGAATTGCATTGAAGGCTATTGTGCACTGATTTTAGTGTTATATGGTGTATGGTCAATGAAATATAGAAGCTAATCTCATTTCTTTTGGGGTCTTGTTATTGCTGGAAAAGAAGAGCCTGTGGGCTACAAACCTATCAAGCTGGACATTCTGTTAAAGCACCAATATTGGGATTGTTGTGTAGAAATTGAGGCACAAGACATTGTGAATTGAGAACATGAGCAATGCAAATTAATTCATGTTGAAAAGTTGGAAAATTATTTTTCTAAGACCATTATTGTTTCTACAAGTGCATTTTTGGTCATTTATTGATTTGATTGTTTGAATAATGGAGAAAATTCAAGGATTATTGAATTTATTAAACACTCTAATATTATGTACTAGTGGAAGCACAGTTAAAGTCAACAAAGACACTCTCAAAGATATTCAAACATCTTTACAACATGCACAAGAAAACATTGATTTTATGTAGCTTGAATATTAGCTACAACGAGAAGAATTACAACAATGGTGTCATCATTTTGAACCTGTTCTGTTCGGAACAATGAAATAGACTCCCATAAATAGCATGACAATAATGTTATATTTGTTTGAAATCCAGTGCCCAATAAAGTAGCATTTGTACATGCAGATGCAAAAGTTCACTTCCCAAGCCAATCATCAGACCTTGGGAAGAACTAGTCCACAACAAGCATAGAACTAGTCTTGGATATGACAAGGACGTGTCATTTCATATTCCAGATTACTCAAAGCCTATCCAGTTTCAGAGAGATGGATTAATTCATGATATTTCACCTTCAACTGTTCAAGATTTTTCCCCTCCACAGTAGCAAAAACAACAATACATTATGAAATGCCAACACTATGACTGAGTTGGCCATTTGAAAGATCATTGTTTTGATCTTCATCCACGTAAGCACTATCATAAAACTAGTAATTCTTCAAACAGATGCTTTAGAAACAAACCCCCTGCAAGAACAAAGATTCATCTTGGATGGAGCACTTCTTGGTAATGGGAATCAATAGAGAAGAAGATATTTTAGTCATGTGTCCGAACTTGTTCTAGAGTATTGAACAATCTTGCAGTTGAGTTTTCTCCATCATCTCACCTTGTACCTGATAGGGGGGAAACAATGGTCATCTACAAGATTCGCAATCACATCAAACGAGCTTGAGCCACAACTTGCCATACCAGATTTAGAGTTGTAGCCAGAGACAAAGATGTCCCTGAGCATGACTTCAATTGGTAATTTGGGACACTTCCTCTAGCAAAAGACTTCATCTTCTTGCTAGTTTCAGAAGAGTACCAGGAATAGAATTGGGGACACTTCCTCTAGTAGAAGACTTCAGCTTCTTTCCAATTTAAGAAGAGTTCTAAGAATTTCATGAAGCATTCCAGAGTTGTTGGTCATCCTTAAACCATCACAGGTTGAGACTTCCCTTTTTAGGTTGAATTCCTCCCTTTTATGTGGGGTGAGACCTCCCTTTCATTGTTGAATGTTTGCCTCTTCAAAACAATAGGAGCACTATCTCTAGCAGAAGAATTTAGCTTCATGCCAGACTTGGAAGATTTCTAAGAATTGCACTAAGCATTCTAGTGTTGGTGGTCATCCTTAAACCACCACCCTTTATACCAACATTTCAGAGAGCACATTCAGCCTAGTGCTGCCAGGCATTTTTTTCACATTTTGTATTATAGCTCTCTTCTTGGATTGATGCTATGTTCTTTTCTGCCAATTGACGGGGGATTACAACCTTTATCAAACTGTGGTGGAAAAGGCTATGGTAATGCTCTTTGTTTTTCATTTTCACCTTTTTGGACATTTGTATGACACTTCTACACAAGTAGTTACACAAGTTAAGAGGTTTCACAATTTTGAAGTGCATGAGCAGTCTAATGTGATATTGATACAATCTAGAAAACCTCCCCTCACAAGTGAACAACTTCATCACAACCTTCATCAATAGTGCATACCTTTCCAACAAGTATCTAAATGGAATGATGTGTGAATGAGCCTATTTGTAAGGTGATTTCAAGAAGGGCTTGTATTTCTCAAGGTCTAGGCTCATGCCTTTGAACCAATACTCCACATGATTTGGTATCCATGTGGAAAGAGAGATGAAATCAAATAAGAATGTGAAATAAAACCCTACAATGGTGGCCTTTTCTCCTTTCATATTGGTGGCAATCAAATCAGTGAGCTTCTCATGAAAATCTACCTCTCCCACTCTTTGACAAAACCCTAGGCAGTTAACATCTTCAAAACATTGTCTTATCAATGAACAAGAATTGATACCGTTGCAATTTGTGGGCTCATACATCAAAATATTCCCCCCTTTATGATGTTTCTTTTCTCTGATGGTGAAGAGTGACCCTCCATTTTTTAAACCCTAGATGATAGGGAAGGGGAAAAAATAGTGGAAAGTGTTTGAAGTGGTGAAATGAGGGAGTTGGAGAAGGGAGATGGGAGTAGGTAAATTTTGGGAGATGGAAAGGGGTTCTAGGAATCCTTAGGAAGTTGAATGAAGGGAAATGAATGAGGGATATGAGCTATGAAATATAACATAGTCATAGATAGGGAAACTACCCAATTTGATAGATTAGGGCAAGGGTTTGTAGGGAGGTGAAGTGGAATGAAGGGAAATGGTTTGTTGGTGAATGGGGATGATGAGTTACATGCAAATACAGGTATAGGGATAGTGATTTTAGCATTTTAAAGCTCCCATTGACCATTTTCGAGATAAAAACATGAAATTCATAGAAAACCCTAGAGGATTAAAAATCACAATCATTTCTTTTCTTTGCCAAAGGAAGAGAGTGAACGAAAATGAGTGTACTTTAGTTTTATGAGGCTTAGAGTATGAAGAAACTAGACTGTAGGCTTGAAGTTTTGATTCGAGTGATTTTTGATGATTTTTGGGAGACTTTGTCATATGCACAGCACAGTTCACCAGTGCACATTTCCAAAGCGCAATGCAATGCTTCTACCCACAACACCTCATTCAGAAACACAACACAATGTTTGTATGCACAACTCCAAGAAAATTTTGCCACATTAAGCTAAAAAACATGTGTTTTCTCACCTGAGGAGGAATGAGATCAATAGAAATATGAGATAGGAATGAAAATTAAATGTGTATTAGACTTTTTAGTTTTTATGGACATAGAATGATTCTCCTTTAAGTGATAATGGGCCCCACATGTCTCTTTCAAACATGAATTTCAATCTTTTGATCCTGTCAGCCTTGGACATTTGTGACCTGGACCTTTTGTATCTTCTTTGAATAATGAAATTTATTTTTGGAACCTTGAAAATGTAGTTATGAAGTACTTATTACATATAGAAACATGAAATTACCTATGAAATAATAATTTATTGAAAATACTTGCTTATCACAACTCATCCTATGCCAGATTTTATGCATGAAATGAAAGTGTTGGTGACCTTGAAAGCCTAATGACCTATGGAGACACTAGTCTGAGTGAAATCATGATGGTGATGAACGACATGATGATGATATTCTCATAATGAGGATACACTCAGGTGAATGATGAAAATGAACAACATGTCATAATTTCTTGAGAAAGTGAAAATAACCCTACACATACTAATGAGTGACCAAAGTTTTTTGAATGGAGGACCTAGTAAAATGACAGAAACCTGATCCCAAACCTTAATGGAAATGGTGAAAGAGAACATTTGATCATTGGTGGTAGGCAAAAAAAAGGAATTGAGACTAACATTGGCTCCATTAGGGATGATAGCTCCATAGCAGGTGTCAAGAACACTGTAGACCTAGTAGCCTTATCCATTGGGCATGGAGTCATATTTCAAAGACTAAAATCAAGCTAAAAATTGATTAATTGACCGACTCTAAACAAAATAAAATAAATCTTCAAATCAAAAACTAATCAAATAAGTCTTAGGGCCTTCTCCTCGGGCTTCAAACTCCTATGATAGCCATTGTACACTTTGACATGAAATGTAAATTGATATATACAATGATGATGATAAATTGTAGAAATATTTCAAGAATAGTAGTGCTTAAGCAACCTACCATTGATTGCTCCTCTAGAATAACCTTCACCATTCATTTATTCCAACACATAAGAATTATTTCCCCTGAAAGCTGATATTCTGTAAGGCCCCTTCCATAGATTCTCAAACTTGCCATGTTTCCCTTTTCTTCGTTCTGTGCATCCCAACAAAGAACAACATCACCCATGTTGAATTTGTCTTCTTTGGTCTTGTGGTCATAAATATTTTTAATCCTTTCTTGAATCTTGGAAGTTTTTTGAAATAATTCTTCCCTGTTTTTCTGTAAATGGATCATTTGACTTATTGTGCCTATGGATTTTTTAGTATTGACTATGTCCGCCCATAAAGCGGTAATGAGCTTTTTGTGCCAATTCTTTTTATTGACATATAGAACTTTCTTAATGGTGTTGATCAAATATTTATTATAGGATTCAACTAGCCCATTCTGTTGAGCATAATAAGTGGTAGAATTCCCCAAGGTAATACAGTACTTCTCACAAAATTCCACCATCTTCATGGACGTGAAAGGAACAACATTGTTAATGATTATTTTCTGCAGGCAGCCAAATCTAGACAAGATATTAGTCTCAATAAACTGAATAATAACAAAATCCATAGCTTACCTAGTTGGAACTGATTCAATTCATATCATAAAGTAGTCCATGGTTGTCAGGATCCACTTGTGCTATGCAGAGGATGAACGATGTGTTTCTCCCACAAAATCAGAACTCCATTGCCGAAATGGAGTTGAAACTAAAACTGGCTTCAACAAAAATGGAAAATTTTTCCTTTTCCCTCAAAAAATCTGGAACTCATGTCAACTCATTACTGTTTTGTACACACCAGAAAAAAGAGTAGGCTAATAAAACCCAACCCTCAATATTTTGTTACTTTTCTTTTCCAAAATAAACGACCTCCACATTCCCCTTTGTGGAAATTGGTCATCACATGCTTAGCTTCATTTTTAACGAGACAGTTCAACAATACACCACCCAAATCTTTCCAAAACAAAACACCATCAATAATACAATACTTGGAAGCTTTTAACTTTAACGATCTAGTTTTACTTTTGGGCATTTCAGGTAGAGGATTTAGATGTTGCAACACATAAACTATGTCAGAGTACTATGGAGATAAATTCAACATGTGTGACACTTGTACCTATGATTCTTTTGTTTCTTTATCAGAGGGAGCAACAATTAAGTTAATGTCTAATGCATGCAAATTCGATTCATCCATGAGCTTGGCCAAACCCTGTCCCTTAATGAGATTCATTGGCTTTATTTCTAGATCATATTATAACATAGTTGTTATCCATTTTCCTCTATGACCTTCTAGATTAGTTTGCGTAAGGACTTCCTTTGATATTGTTGTTGGAACATAGGCTATAGTTTGAGAATGTAGAATATATACTTAGAAATATTTGAGCACTTTTACCAAAGCCTAAGCCTACTTCTCAATGATTTTGCATCTAATTGTTGCATCCCTTATTTTCCAGCTGAAAAAAACTATAGGTTGTTCTTTTTTCTTATCTCTTTTTTTCGTTAGGATAGCTACTAAAGTATGCTCAAAGGTGAATCAAAATATGATAAAATATGAATTGTAATTAGGATTCATTAAAGTAGGAGCAATAGACAAGGAAAAATGACTACATTAAATTATTTCTTGTCATTTTCAAACCATATTACCTCGCTGTCTTTTTCTAGCATGTTTGTCATCTCTCTTGAATGTTCAATGAGGTTTGGTATGAACCTCCTCAAAAAGTTAATTTTCCCATTGAATGACCGAATCTCTTTTTATTCCAAGGGAAATCAAGTTGAAGGATTGCTTCAAATCTAGAAAGGTCGATGCAAATACCATCCTTGGAGAGGATATGCCCCAACAACTTACCTGCCTCCATAGAAAATAGGATCTTTTTTGGATTTAGTGAAATGCCAAATTTTCTGCATCTCTGAAAGCCAATTCTTAGATGATGTAAGTTTTTTTCATCAGACTTGGAGAAAATGGTGAGATCATGTAAATAAACAACAACAAAAAAACATCCTTTTCGATGGAAAAAGTAATGTCCATGGCATGCTTAAATGTCGCCCCTACATTTTTTAATCGAAATGACATTTTGGCATACATAAATGTACCACATGGTCTTGTGAAGGTTGTTTCTAGCAGACCACCCTTGTGCATTAAAATCATATTGTAGCCTGAGTATCCATCAAGCAGTGACATTTTGGAAGATCCATCTACCCTTTTTAGGATATGGTCCATCTTTGGCAGAGATAATTATCCTTTAAGGAGACTTTGTTCAAATTTCTGAAATCGATACAACGACGAATCTCGTCGGCCTTCTTTCTCACCTACAAAATATTAGATATCCATTTAGAAAATCAAATAAGAACTATGAAACCGGATTTATAAATCCTATTCACCTCTTTTTTCATAAATGGAAACAACTTAGGATTAATCCTCCTAAGCTTCTAGGGGAATTGGTTTTGATAAGCTTTGACCGGTATAGTCTCTTGAATGATGTTTTCATCATACTCCTTTAAATTTGAATAGCCCCAAAAAAATACATCAGAAAACTCTATCAACAATGAAATATACTTAATTTTGATCTCACGAGATGGGGACTTTGATAATTTGACCATCAAGGGAATTGGAGCTATAAAAAGGGTCTCTTTCAACTCTAGTTACCTCACATTAATCTGTCAATCCGGGAATGTTTTTTTATTTCAAAGAGTGTCCCAGTATGAGGCTATCATTCGCCAGAGTAATTCTAGTAGCACAGTGTTTGAAAATACAAGAATAAACGAATGCTTGTTTACAGCTTAACTACTTCGAGAGATTAAATCATACATTCAGAACACTAAGAAATTTATCAGTCAAGGGTTCAGTAGCAATAACCCATCCCTTTGGAAACTGATGGAAAAGGAAATCAAAGAAAAAATCGTGGGTCTGGGAGCCGGATAGTAGATTTAAATACTCACTACAGCTTGAGATCATTCCTCACACCAAAAAGAAGAAATGGAATGGCAGATAAGAAATGAACAGGAATTAAGAAATCGAACAACAAATCTGAAATGGAACAACAAGTCTGAAATGGAATAGCAAATCCAGGATGGAACAAAAAACCTGAAATGGAACAGCAAGTCTGAAATGGAACAACAGTTAAGAAGTAGAATAGCAACTAAGTCTAACAAACAATAACATCTCAGTCTATTAGATCAAATGCATTAACCGCAATCTACAAGAACCAGACGGCAATTCTTCGCTCTTTAAGGGTGGATTGAATAACACACACAAATGGAACAACACTAATTGCTGATAAATTATGGAACAACGCTTGAAAACCATACATCCACACAACACACTAAAATAGTAATCTGATCCAGTTATCACCTCAGTTAGAAAGAATACGACTACATTTCAAGATAGAACAACATTATGTATAAATCCAACAATCGAAAAAAATGATAACTTCCAAGATGAATTCTGTAATGTTAATGAACAAGTGCACATCACAAAGGCTCTGTAATGGAACAACAACAATATTCTGTAAAGACTAGCAATATTATATCAACACCTAAAAGAATAGTAATATGATGCAGAGTCAATACAACAACCCTGTCTTTAGAAACCTTTATAAATTAAACATAACAAAGCATGCGATGTAAACTTATAAAACACATCAGATTACCAAATCACATCGATAAGGAAACCATGCAAAAACCAAGCGTAATGGTACAAGAGCAAGTGTCCTCTAGGGCCGGGCCCTTAGCCTCCAGGGGTACACCGCTTGAAGTTATTCTAGACTCAAAGATGAAATAGTAACCAAGTTTGTATTAATGCATAAACTAAAATTATGGTAGAGCAGTTCTTAACGAGATTCGACGATCACAGTTTTGATCTTAATAGAAATTACATAAAAGCATAACAACATCTAATTCTCTGCTCCCTGCCGAGCTAACAGTGTTGCCCCTTTTATAAGGGTGGCGGTGGAGATATCTAAGTGTAGAAATAGATAAAACAACGATCCCTCAGGATCAAGGATCCTGAGGGATTTGCCGAACCGTTAGTCTTCAGTCATTTCTTTCCTTTCCTGCGCCGAGCTGATATCTCCACTTCCTTTCCCGGGTTGATTCGCTTTGATCTTGTTTGAATACGGTCTCCCATCAAAGGGACAATGTTTAAATTTTCCTTGTCTTTTCCTTTGGAACAACAACTTCTCATTTTTCCTCCTTCCTACATAAGGAAATGACAATTGTCAATGTTTTCGTCTTGCATATTAATCTCACATGTTTTATTACAAATCTTTGTCATTTTCCAAGTTCATGATGCAAAAAGGCTCGTAAGTTCTAATCAAAAGACACTGAAATAATCAGCAAAAACATACCTTCTTTAGTACTCCACACACCCCCCTGCTTACCCTTTTTCATGCCCTCATGAAAACATTGTAGTTGACGTGTAAGGTAGTGAGTGAGTACGGTGGAGATGGAATTGCATGTGAAGGCCTACAACCATGATGCGTAACTAGGTATTCAAATAAATGGTCTGTCTGACCCTCAGGCATCTCATACAGGGCTTGGTATCTGGGTGCAGGGTGCCAAATAATTGGACTCCATAACCTATATCCTAACCAGGATGGCCCTGCCCTCAAAATTATTTTGCCATAGAGGTGCAAGCGGTTGGAAGCTAATTTAAAATTCTCATACTTAAATGGTTCCCTGAGCTGGATATTCGGATTAGAGATTTGATATCGAAATTTAGCTGCATCAATGGCAGGGTCTTTGATAGAGGAAAAGTATTCTAATCCCTCTGAAATGATTGCCTCAGGCATGGGTCCTAATGCTCCAATCACTCCTGGAGTCTTCATGAGGTCTCTATGTTTTCTGGATAATTGTACTGGATCCCTAGGCTCAGCTCTTATCCATAAATCTAATCCATTTTCTTGTCTTTGGAAAGCATTATATGCTTTGAGCCATTTAATTTGATTAACCACAAATGAAATAAATGCCTGTATTTGAATATCCCCAAAAAAAGGGCCAGGGTTCAGCTCGGTCTCCTATTCTAGTACAAGGTTATGTAAATAAAACTCACACAGTAGTCTCCGAACGTTTACCCCGTAGTGCTTACAACAGTTTATAAAATCATTGCTAGTGTTAATTTGTATGGGAGCACCTGCTTTAACATCCTTTATTTTCAATTGCAAATATCTTTCCATTAAAAACAAGGCATAATTCTTAGCAGGGGCTCTCCATGCTAGGACGTTATTGTATAAAGAACATAAGGTATCCATCTGCTTGATAACTACATCTAACCTACGAGTTACCTTCGCGACTTTCTCTTGTTCCCTTCACCACCCCTCAAAGGCCTGACTTTCGGATAGATTGATGTTCCTAAGCTGCTGCTATAGCTCTTCATACTTTTCTCGGGGGAACGTTTGCTCTCTAAGCTTTTCTGCTTCTTTCTGAGCTTGCTTCAAACCCTTTTGTAGGGTTACTATTTTTGGATCTCTTTTCCATGCGGCAGTGGAGGCCGGGAATTTTACCTGAACTTTCCTATTGTGTTGCTTTGAGTTCATAACCCTTATCACTCCCGAAAGTGGTGCCTCCGTCTAAATTTCCTTATCACGGGTCAACATTTCATCCATTTCTATTTTAACATGGATATCAGTCCATTGTTGTTCCTTTTCAATTGGAACAACAATCTATTTCTCAGCATCATTTGGAACAACAACCTAGCTTTCGACAGGGTTTTGAACAGCAAGATGGATTCTGGTCCTCCGCCCCTTTGCCTTGAGGGGTTTTGCTGGAGTGGCCACATTTTTCCTTCCCGAAGTCCTTTTTACCCTTTGCCTTGCTTTTAGAATCCTAATCTGTTGGTGGAGCTGGACTATTATGTTCAAGAATCTTTGTTGTTCCTTTCGCAATTTCCTAATTTCCGCAATTTCCTTAGAAGCAACAGCAGGTTGTTCACTGCAGCTTGGACTGTGACTAATTTCCTGAATTTCTTCCTGAGGTTTTTCTTCACTATTCTACTCCTGTTGTTCCAGGGCAAGAACCCTAACTGGTTCTGTTATTTCTTGGCGACCTCTTTTTCTGCCCTTATTTCCTCTGGAATTTCTTCTGGTGTCTTCTGGTTAGGAACGAATTGTTCCTATTCAGCATCTCCTGTCATATTTTCATCATGAACAGGCATATTCTCTTCTTCTGCCTCCTTTGCATGTGATTCTTCAGGTGCATTTTCCTCTTGGGGCTTATTTTCGGCATGGAGGTCTGATGGACTGGAAGGTTGGCCATATTCACCCATATTGGCCAAAACTTTGGCCAATTCATCTTCTCCCAATGGGTCCTGCAATGGGCTACCTTCGTGTTGTTCCATTTCCTCCTCCTACTCAGATTGCTCGGCTTCTTCTTCTTTGTCTCCTTCTTCTTCTCCAAATTGCTCTGCCTCTTCTTCATTTTCTTCTTCAGATTGCTCTTCCTCTTCTTCTTTTTCTTCTTCTTCTTCTTTAGATTGCTCTGCCTCTTCTTCCTACATTTCTTTCTCATTGTCTTCCTCTTCTAGCCATGGGGGTTTCTCATCTTCTATTTCTACCGGTTGGCTGGTTCTTTCTTGGGGCTTCTCTAGCCTCCCTCGTAGCCATGCTAGCCGGACCGATTCCCTGTGTTTTTGTGGCTACTCGGGTGTACCGGTGGCATGTTTACATTCTGCCGATTTCCTTTGTTTTTCTAGACGCTTGGGTGTACTGATGACATGTTTCCGTTTTTTTGGACGCTCGGGTGTACTGGTGACATGTTTCTGTTTTGGGGATGGTGTGGTCAATCCCCCATTTATCATGGCAATTAGCTCTTCCCAGCTGCTCTGCTACTGGGTGAGTCTATGGCTGACTATTAACCGAATCAACCCATGATGACTAACAACTAACTCTACATGTTGTGCCTTTTTTGTGCTCCGTGCAACGTCATGAAGTAATGAATTCAAAAATGTAGGTAAATTTACAGAGTATTTTTGTTTTAGTACAACTAAGAGTTTAAGATGTCATGGTCTTACCACGTCTTTTCTGCCTTCACAGATGATGTAGCTTTGAATGGTATTTGCCAATTCTTCCCACAACTCTCCTAATGCTGCTTGCAGAACCCCCTTTCCTCTAATTGTGAGGCTCTAGCCTTCATCCTAGAAGATTTCTATGATCTTCTGCAATCTCTCCTTCTTCAACGTCCATACAGGTCGAGCAGCTGGCAATCCTGAGACTTCTGCGATTATGTCGTCGGTGACTGCTATGCGTCTCCCCCTCACTGTGGAGTGGTCCCCTTGCAAGTTTTGCAAGAATTAAATTGCCATAGTCTCGTTAGACTCCTGTAAGCGGTTCAGATAAGTCAGCCATCCTGCTCTTGCCAAGATTTCCTCGGCAGCAGCAGAGACTATTAGCACTTGCGGTTCTCTCCGAATCAATCTTCCTCCCATGGTTTCACTGTAAACTCTCAATGGAATGACAACTGTTCGCGCTGTTGAAACACAGAGAGGCTGACAGATGTAAGACTCTTTCAAATGCTATTGCTGCAGAGTATACAATGGAAATGGCTTTGAATAGCAAGTCATGCAGAAGAAAACAAAATGAAAGGAAATATTATACCATTGAGCCATGTTATACCCTAGTACACAACTTCCTGAATAGTGAGCTGACACGTAATCCAGGGAATGATGAGGTTAACCTCCCCCCTGCAATGTTATAGGTTGTCCCAGCCGTCAAATAAAGGAGCAGCACCAGCTCTACAACAAAGACGTTAAGGAATAGCATATGACAATATGCCATGTTTACAAAAGCAGCATATTACTGAAATCGAGGTGTAGAGTTGCGTCACTTAATACGTAAGAGACTATGATGATATGATGCAAGGTTGGGGATAAGACATTTGCCGTAAATAGAGAGTCTCATGCGGTCATTGTTAATTGTTCTGTCATGATTGGTGATAATATATATTCATGTGTTGTATGGTTTGGGAAATAATATATAATTGATTACTACGACATAAGAAGCATAAGGGTGCTAATAACTTACCTATTGGTGTAAATAATGTGACTTCAATACCATTAATAGTGCTTGTTGCCGACATGTGTCCATAACCTTGGCAGAGTTGTTTATTTCACCCATGGAACCATGGTCCTTTGGGCATACTTAGGAAATGTTGTGCAATGTCCAAATGTAGGCCATTATGCTGGCTTGGTGACCAGTTAGCCATAATGCCATTCATAAGGAAGGAGAAAAAGGTGGGCAGGCCAGCTCATGATGAGACCTCCTGTTCCAAGGGTTGTTTATTTGATATACCTTTTGGACCATATCCCTGGTGTGGTGGCCATAGTGGGAATGCCACTTTTCTTGCATCCTCATGATCATGGTAGGTTGGCTCTTAATGAGACCCCCTATCCTGCATTTGACAACTTATAAGTCATGTTTTCTCTTTTTTCTTTCTTTTTCATAGAGTACTTTCCCTATTTATTCACAAAGGGTGGTTCAACACTCAAGAGTAGGAATGGTGGAAGAAGTCTTAACATCTCAATAGGAATATATAAACCCATTGCTCTTATTCCTAAATAATAATCAAAGAGGATTAAAAGGGACCAACATGATAATGATAACCAATCAGAGCAGAATTAGTAGAATAATGACAACAAAAGATGATGAATAAGCGTGTCATTCCTTATGTCCTCTTACCAATTCAGGGAATTTCTTATAAAGATGGTGATTTATGATTGATTGATTTCAGTATGTTGTGATTTTCTATCCATTTCATAAGTGCATAGCTGTATTCTAAAATACTTGAATGAGAAGGAACAATAAGCATCCTTAATTTAGAACAACAAAAGGAACAAGATGTTTCACAGGGAGAGCAAAAGCATGCGAGTGGTGTTCCTTTTGAGAAAAGGAACAACAAAAGACCACAAATGTTGTTCCTTTGGAAAAGGAACAACAGAAAACGCAAATGTGATTCCTTTGAAAAAGGAACAACAGAACACACATGTGCCGTTCCTTTGAAAAGGAATGGCAGAAATCGAAAACATTGTTCCTTTGGAAAAGGAACAGAAAAACACACAGAAATGTCGTTCCTTTGGAAAAGGAACAGCAGAAATCAAAAACATTGTTCCTTTGGAAAAGGAACAACAAAACAAGCAATTGTCGTTCCTTTGAAAAAGGAACAACAGAAATTGAAAATGTTGTTCCTTTGGAAAAGAAATAGCAAAACACACAAATGTCGTTCCTTTGGAAAAGGAACAATAGAAATAAAAAATGTTGTTCCTTTGGAAAAGGAATAGCAAAAACACACAAATGTCGTTCCTTTGGAAAAGGAACAACAGAAATATAAAATGTTGTTCCTTTGGAAAAGGAACAACAAAAACACACAAATGTCGTTCCTTTGGAAAAGGAACAGCAGAAATCAAAAGCACTGTTCCTTTAGAAAAGGAATAGCAAAACAAGCAATTTCCATTCCTTTGAAAAAGGAACAACAGAAATAAAAATTTTTGTTCTTTTGGAAAAGGAACCACAAAAACACACAGATGACGTTCCTTTGGAAAAGGAACAACATAAATAAAAAATGTTGTTCCTTTGGAAAAGAAACAACATAACACAAAAGAAAAAGAACCAAATTATAGTAAAATGACGGCTGATCCAAAGGGGTTTGTTCTTTTGAAAAAGGAAAAGCCAAAAGAAAATGTTGTTATTTTGAAAAAAATGAACATAAAAAATAGTAACAACAAAACGTTGATTCAAAAATATATACAAGAATGATTCAAGAAAACAAATTATGTACAAACTGTAAAAAGAAGTAAATTCCTTAATGAATTACAGGTGAGGAAGACTTCTCTTCCTCCCCCAAAATCTCCATATCAGAGTCTTGACATAGCTACTGATAGAAGGACTCCTGAGTGAGTGGTTTGCGATAGAGACGAACTCAATGGCCATTTTCCTTGAAGGCTTATACATAATTGTCAATAGTGATTAGAGTAAGGGTACAATTGTCATGTACCTTTTGGATTTCGTATGGTCCCTACCAACGAGTCTAGAGTTTCCCGGGGAAGTCCTGAAACCTAGAGTCGTACAAAAGATCGCAGTCTCCTTCGTGGAAGACTTTATTTTTAATGAGAGAATCATGCCATTTAGCTCACTGCTGCTAAATCAGAGCAGTGTTTTGAAGTGCAAAGAGCCTAATTTCGTCGAGCTCATTGATCTGTTGTAATCGATTAATCTATGCCTCAGCTAGATCTAAGCCAACCTTCGGTGTTGTCCGTAATGTTTGGATTTCGAATTCTATGGGGAAAATGGGCTGTTTTCCAAACACTAGTTGATAAGGTGAGTAACCAGTGGTACTTCTCCATTTTGTTCTGTAAGCCCACAGTGCTTCAGTTAGTCTGGCAGCCAAATCACGTCTATGTGATGCAACGGTTTTCATTAGGATTGCTTCTATTATTTTATTGCTGCTTTCTACCTGCCCATTTGCCCGTCGGTGGTATGGAGTAGTGATTTTATGTTGGACATGATAGTTGTTGAGTGTTGCAGCTATTCTATTCCCAACAAACTGTGGTCCACCGTCTGTAATTATCTCTCTTGGAAGGCCATAATGTACAAATAGATGGAATAAGAACTATATGACAGAGTCCTTTGTAGCTCTTGGAAATGCCTTTGCTTCAACCCACTTGGTGACATATTCTGTTGCCACCAAAATATATGTTTTCTGGTTTGATGATGGGTTGATTGGTCCAACGAAATCAAGAGCCCATCGCTCGAATGGTTCGATGACTAGCTGTGGTTTTAAAGGCATCTCATCAGACTGACTAGGGCGTCCTACTCTTAGAAATTGTCACAGGCTTGGGACATATTTCTTTGCATCTTTGAAAATCGTGGGCCAATAATACCTTGTTTGTAGCACTTCATGTCCAGTTCTGCGATTGGTGAAATGTCCACCACATGGTCCGTCATGGTAGGCTTTCAAAATGTCAAAGATTTCATCCTCTCGAACGCATCTCCTGATATGCATGTCTACCCTAGTATGGAAAAAATAGCCCCCAATCCAAGAGAATCGAGTACTCCACTGAACAATTTGTTTCCACTCACTAGGGGTTAGATGCTTTAGTAGTTTACCTATTGCCAGGTAATTGGCAACATCAGCACACCAGGGTGTTTGAACAGCCACAGCAAACAAATGCTCGTCTGGAAATTGATCTTCAACTACTGCTGCATCAATTGGCTTTGGCATTCTTGAGAGAAAATTGGCTACAGGATTTTCTTTTCCAAGTCGACTCTTGATTGTAATATCAAATTCTTGCAATAAAATCAGTCATCTAGCTATTCTACCATTTGTGATAGGCTTGTTTGCTAAATATTTTATGGCAGAATGACCTGTGTACAATATAATAGGATATCCAGTAATGTAATGTCTAAACTTATTGACAGCATGTATTACAACTGGAAATTCTTTTTCAATAACAGTGTAGTTTAATTCAGCAGGGGATAAATTTTTGCTAATGTAATAAATTGCATATGGTTTTCTATCCTCTTCCTACCCAAGGACCGCTCCAATGGTTGTATCTGAGGTATGAGATGATATCTGGATTGGAAAATCCCAATTTGGTCCTCGAAGGGCTGGGGCTGTGGATACGAGCTTCTTTAGATCCTTGAAATCACATTCACGTTTTTCTGTCCAAAGGAAATCAACGTTACCATTTAGTGCATACAAAGGTGCAACAATATGTGAATAATGTTCTATAAACCTCTTGTAATAACCAGAAAATATGAGAAAGCTGCGTACCTCTGTTTGACTGGTGGGATTAGGAATAAGCAAAAGTATTTGGATTTTGGCTGGGTCTACCTGAATGCCAGTTGTTGAAATGCAGTGGCCTAGGATAAGTCCTTCCGTCATCATCATATAATATTTTTCATGACTTAAACAAAGCCTGGTAGCAATGCATCATTGTAGGACTTTTTCTAGTGTATCCAGTGCTGGATCAAAATCATCTCCATATGGTGTAAAGTCATCCATATATACTTCAAGTCCTTCATTTATTAAGTCTGCAAAAATGCTAAGGATAGCCCTTTGAAATGTGGCAGGAGCATTACATAAGACAAAAGGTAAAACTCGGTAGGAAAATGTTCCCCAAGGACAAGTAAAGGTAGTTTTGTCTTGGTCTTCAGGGGCAATCTGAATCTGATTATACCCATTGAAGCCATCTAGGAAAGAAAATAATTTATTTCCTACAAAAGTGTCTAATACTTGGTCGATGAATGGGAGAGGGAAGTGGTCTTTTTGTGTTGCTTTATTTAGCTCCCTGTAGTCCACACAGATTCTCCATTTACCATTCTTTTTTGGTACTACCACAAGCGGAGAGGCCCATTTACTATCAGAGATAGGGTAGATAAAATTGACATCTAAAAGTTTTTGAAGTTCAACTTTTAGCACATCTTTTAGATGAGGATTTAGTCTCCTCTGAGGCTGTCGAACAGGTCTCGCATCTTTTTCTATGTAAATGTGGTGTGTACATAACTGGGGGTCAATTCCTTTCATATCAGGGTAGTCCCATGCAAATGCTTCTTTATATTTCCTTAACACATGGATGAGCTTCATTTCTTGTTCGAATGTGAGGCTGGCATTAATGTTTAAGGTTTTTCCCGGTTCAATTTCCACAATTTTACTATTTGTAACAGAGGTGATAGGTATTGTATGATCATGTGTATCTTTCAGAGGATCTTCTTCTAATTCATTATCAAATGTTGCTTTTATCATATGACATTGTGTGTGGGATGTGAGTTCAGTTTGAGTAATGAAATTATTAATGGCATCGTCTTCTGTCTGGTCTTTGAAATCAAGTGCCTCTTGTATAGTTAATGGATATCTAATGTTATCAGTAAGGTATGATACAGGGTGCCTATTAGTTTTGACTATCGTGACACTTGGCTTCGCTAGAGGATATAGAACTAAGTTCTTGATATATGTTCCTCTAGTTATGATCATATTTCCTTGCTGACAGCCAATATAGGCATCAGCAGTGGCGAGCCAAGGTCTACCTAAAATCAATGGATCTCCATCAAGTCGGGTTTTGGGATTTATTATCAGAAAATTGGTTGGATATTTCCAGGAATCAGCAGAGACCACGACATCATGTAATGTGCCCTCTAGCCTAACCACAGATAGATCAACCAATTCTAGCAAGGTAGAGGTGGGTTCTACAGATGTAATGCCTAGGTTTTGGCAAGTAGTGGTTGTTAAGATATTTATTTCAGCTCCTAGATCAACCAAGGCATTGGAAAGGGTCTGACCATAAATTTGGACAGTTACTATTGGATTTCCTGGGTCTTCGTATTTAATGGGTGTTTCGTTTCCTAATAATAAGTTAGATAGAGTGCTAACTACATGGACTCTTGGATTATTTGTTATATTCCTCCTTGGTTTCTTTATGCAAAATTATTTGATAGTTTTTGTGTATATCGAGAGGTCTTGAATAGCTTGGAGGAATGGAATTTTTTGTACAAATTTTGTAATTCTCCAAGAATGTCAAAATCAGGATATTGTATTGGTCGAGGTATGACTAATCATTATGGGAACAGGGGAGAGGATGTGGTTGCTTGATTATGAGCTTGTTGTTTATTCACATCCTCTTCTTGTGACAGATGTTCTCTGGGTAACTGATCTTCAACCTAAACTATCTTATCTCCCTCAGTTTCAATAATACGCCCAGATCTTAATTGAAAATCATTACACTTCCTTAGATCGCCTCCT
Organism: Pinus taeda; assembly: GCA_000404065.3. NCBI lineage: Eukaryota > Viridiplantae > Streptophyta > Pinopsida > Pinales > Pinaceae > Pinus > Pinus taeda. Next base: position 176,373 of record APFE030184567.1, read on the forward strand.
ACTTCTGGTGTCTCTATGATTTGCAAAGATTGGACCGGTCCGTTATTTGGATTGGGGTTGGGTTGGGCTAGTAGTTGACGCCTCAAACTCGACTAGGGATTTTGTTGTAAGGCTGGCAGTGTAGGCTAAGGGAGATGAATAGTTCCTACTGGCTAATGCATTGGTCTCTGCCAGTTTGTCTGCCAAGCTGAGCTTTGTGAAGTAGGGGGAGCCCGTTTTGGTGGGCATGGGTTGCTTTGCCAATATGGTGGGGTGTAAGGAAGATTCAGCCAACCAGATTGGCTTGCCTAATTCAGCCATGGGTTTGAGGAAGGAACCGACTGTGGTGACCAGTTTGGAATTCAGGGTTGGAATTGACTTTACCACATATTATAATATTGAGCATTATACTGTGGAGGCTGAAAAGAAGAAGTTGGGTCTGGAAACATACCAAATTGTCGCAGCTGCCATTGATGGCGCTGGTTGAGCAAATACACCGATTTTGGTTCTTCTTCTGCTTCCTTATATATTGCTTTCAATCTAGGAGGTGAGGGACATCTCTCCATAAGATGATCTTTTGTGCATATGGCGCATGTTTGTACTGCATCCAGTGGATACTCCTAATGTTTATGTTTTTTCCTGCATCTGGGATAGAATATTGCCAAATTCTGTTCTGCCTCCATTTGTTTCTGCTTAGCCTGAATAATATCAAGTTGTGTAGTTAGTGTCCCTAGTATATCAGTTTTAAAACTTACCAACAAATTTCCAATTTCTACACGTGTTACTCCTTCTGTCAAGATTTTATTATCTCTTACAAACCAATCATGTTCTGTCGATTTTACTCTTGTGCTGCCTCTGAAGCTCTTGATACATAAATTGATAATGTTAGCAAAAATTTCTTGATAAATATCTCCTTTTCCCATAATTTTTAATGATTCGATCCATTGTTCCTTCATGCCCCTTATTAATGTTGTTTTCAACACATTATCAGGTAAAGGCAGTGATGCATAAGGAGATCTTTGTAGATTATACTGGAAACGTTCCACATACTCCTCTAATGTGTCGTTTGGTCTAACTATCATCTGGAATATTCCGTCCTTCACTTCTCTAGACCTGCAATAGTCCTGATATTTTTTAGAAAATATTCTTTCATTTGATCCAAGTTATTTATAACCCTGCCTCCTAATCCCATAAACCATCTTAAAGCAGCCCCTTTTAGTGTAGAGGGAAACAGTTTCAGTTTCTGGGGGTCGGTGGTGTAATCATATCCCCTACACAGTACATCAAATTCAAATAAAAATGCATCTGGGTCTTTTGATGTAAGACCCTGGAATGTAGGGATATGCTGAAGAGGGATTGCTTTCATAGGCGCATTTGTTGCAGAATCCACTATGGGGTATTGTAATGTAGAGGTTTGAGTGTTTGACTAGTTGTGAGCCATTGGGTGGAATATATGCCAATAGCCTTCTGGGATATCTAGGAGGGTATTCCTAGGTTGAGAGGGAATGGCTTTAACAGGAATAGTTTTAATAGCACTTCCTCTATCTGGGATAATGAGAGTGCCTAATGTCTGAGGAGATTGAGTTTCTTCAAAGATGATTTTTGCAGCACTTCCCTTGTCTGGGTTGTTCAATGGCTGAGTTGTCTTAAGAGGAGATCTTGGTTCCTCGGTTTCCCCTGTCTCTCCTCCTCCTTCACAAAGATTACTGGAATTCCCTTCCTATAATAGTTCTAGAGTAGAATTTTCAATTTCTTGAAAGTCTTGCTCTTCAATTTGACTATGCACCTCAGCAAAGGCTACAGATGGTGATTCTGTGGCCTGAAGGGAGCTAGTAGGCTATTTAGAAATAACTTTGCTGGGTCCTACTAAGGGTTGAGATTCTTCTTTCTTGTAGATTTTGTCTATGAAGGTTGATCGGCCAAGGGTCACCGACCCCTTAACTTTTTTTGGGTTGGGTAGAGGTTTGGAATTTTTTTCTGCCTTTTTCTACTTAGTCATGAACTCAAATTAACTACTAAATTCGACTCAAACAAAACAACAGCAAATATGTAGGAAAGTGGGTAGAGGAGCAGGGCTTTTACATGTTCCACATGTAGGTTCTTACCTTCCGTTTTCAAAACCAAATTCTTCCCTAGCAGGTTCGTACACTACTCTGGAAAAAAAGAACAAATGGCTACACTCTTTCCCTAACAAAGGCGCCAAAATGTGGAGCTATAAAAGGGTCTCTTTCACCTCTAGTTACCTCACATTAATATGTCAATCCGGGAACGTTTTATTATTTCAAAGAGTGTCTCAATATGAGGCTATCATTTTCTAGAGTAATGCTAGTGGCATAGTGTTTGAAAATACAAGAATAAATGGATGTTTGCTTACAGCTTAACTACTTCGAAAGATTAAATCACACATTCAGAACACTAAGCAATTTATCAGTCAAGGGTTCAGTAGCAATAACCCATCCCTTTGGGAACTGATGGAAAAGGAAATTAGAGAACAGATCATGGGTTTGGGAGCTGGACAGTAGATGTCAGTGCTCACTACAGCCTGAGATCATTCCTCACACCAATAACAAGAAATGGAATGATAGATAAGAAATGGAACAACAATTAAGAAATCAAACAACAAATCTGAAATGGAACAACAAGTCTGAAATGGAATAGCAAATCTAGAATGGAAAAGAAATCCTGAAATGGAACAGCAAGTCTGAAACGGAATAGTAGTTAAGAAATAGAACAACAACTAAGTCTAACAAACAGTAACATCTCAGTCTATCAGATCAAATGCATTAATCGCAATCTACAGGAACCAAACGAAAATCCTTTGCTCTTTAAGGGCGGATTGAATAACAGACACAAATGGAACAACACTGATTACTGATAAATTATGGAACAGTGCTTGAAAACCATACATCCACACAATACACTTAAATAGTAATTTGATCCAGTTACCACCTCAATTAGAAAGAATATGACTGCATTTCAAGATAGAACAACATTATGTATAAATCCAACAATCGCAAAGATCATAATTTCCAAGATGAATTCCGTAATGTTAATAAACAAGTGCACATCACAAAGGCTCTGTAATGGAACAACAATAGTATTCTGTAAAGACTAGTAGTATTATATCAACACCTAAAAGAACAGTAATATGATGCAGAGTTAATACAACAGTTCTGTCTTTAGAAACCTTCATAAATTAAACATAACAGAGCATGCGATGTGTTAACACCCAGGTTGTTCCCTATGACTCCCAAGGGAATACGGCTGGGGTAACCACTAACCAATCTTTGGATTACAGCTTCTAGCCCAGCTGTAATCAAAAAGGGCTCTCTCCGTAAGGTTTGTCTCTGTTCTATTGATATTTTAGGCTAGTTATGAAGTGAAGGTTTTTTTTTATTTATGTTTGGTTGGGAGGATGTCTTTCTGAAACTGTAAAATTGTAGTTCTGTAGGTGAAATTAATCCATTGGGCAATGGAGTCTGTGGCTATTGGCTATTTGAAATCTTGGGTTTGATGCAACTGGAGTTACAGGGCCGTTTAGATACTTCATGAGACAAACTTTAAATTGTGATTATGGAGTGTAAACAACCAGTGAAAAGCAGTTAAGAATTTTTCACTAAGCTGGGATGTGAGAAAGGGATGTATTCTTCAGGAGCAAACTTGAATTCCTGAAATAATAAATCACTGTGATGATATAGTGTGAAAGGTAGCAATTAAGAATTACACTTTCATTACCATAACTGAAGAAAATACATTTAAAATAGCTTAGATTGAGTTCAGGGTAATCTGTGATTGAGTCCTGGAACTATTCTTTTTCCTTGTTATTAACAGTTCAAACATGGGAACATGAAACATATATGAAATATCAACAAACATATGAAAAAGAGGTACAAGGGAAACTTATTGAGTCATGAGATACGCAGGAATCCTGCAACTTTCAGCTAAGCACCAGACAAGATCAAATAACACAGAGCTTTGGAAATTCCATCATCCTTTGTATTATTTTTCTGAGAATTACAGTAGAAGAGGAGCAGAATAGATATGAAAAAGATTTCCTACGTCCAATGTCCAACCCCTGCTAACAAATGTGAAGGGGAATATATAGCAGTCTTATACAAAATATCTCAGGCATTGAGTCATCTGAGAGGGAAAATATCTTCTTTAACTCGTACAGAATTTGCAGATAGAAAGTTATTACAATCTTTAATGAACTTTAAAGGCTCTTAACTCCTGTCAGAACAAGTTGACCTTTGGAGCTCACGGAGTCGGTTGAGCGCTTTGTTATAACTGTTGAATGACGTGTCTGTGCAACTATGTCTTCCTGTAGCTTCTCGGCCCTATCACCTGTGACTGCTAGTGCTGCTGTGGTGGCCGAATACTTGTGCTGAGTTGGCTCAACCTCTTTCTGCATACCTGTTGATGTGTCTTTATCTTCCTGTGTATGAAAATTTAAATATTTTCAAAAAGTAAAATCCTAATTACTGACTTTGATTTAACAGTAATTGTATCAAATTTTCCCATACATCCGGTGTAGGCAATTGATGCCTCAAAATTGACCCCATGGTCTCATCGGCCTTTGTATACTTGTAAAAATGGGGAGGCTCATCAAACAAATGTGTGATTTCATTCATAATAAAAAATAAACTTTCTACCCTGTTGAAGAGGGTCTGCCTTGTTATTGGTCCTGTTTTTGTTAATGAACTGGTTGAAATTTGATTTCCTGCAAAAGTGTTCACTCTCTTAGCATATTTCTCATGTGAGAGCAACTTTCCTGATGGCTCCAATAGGCTAGGCAGACCCCTATTTTGCAATGCCATAAATCTGTTCTGAAATTTATTGATGTCTGCTTGCATATCCTGGGTTCTCCTTTCTAGGGTCTGAATCAGGTTTCTCAATGTCAGGACTCTTTTTATCAATGAGATGGTCTCTGTCCTGTTTCCAATTCCCATTTTAATGAGCTGGGAGCTTGTTCTGTAGTTTAGCACATTTATCATTCTAGTGGCAATCTCAGGCATACTGCCTAGAGATGCCCTTGCCCGTTGTATCTCTCTATGTGCTTTTCCAATGAGCGTTATTTGCTCATGGATGGCCTCAATTTACTCCCACTGATCTGTGATAGATTGGCCAATATGGCCCCACACAACCCTTTTGAGCTCAGATGTGACCTTGTCTAGTGTGAGCTCCTTTTCTAGCTTAGTTATCCTTTTCTTGAGGGCTTTTACCTCCCTCTCTCTTTCAGCCACATTCTGCTTGGACTTGTCATATTTCTCATTGATTTTTGCCAGACTGTCCTTGGCTTGATTTAGCTTTGACATCTGAGACTCCAAGACTTGAATTTCATTCCTCAGCTTTTGCATGTCTAGGCTTTCAGCGTACTCTATTGTTGGTGCTGAGGTGGATGGTGCTGCCTGTTGTACCTGCTGGCTGGGAGGGGCAGTGGTTTGAGGGATTTCCTCAAGATTTATTGTTTGTGGAGGAGGTTGTGAGGTTTGCCTTGCCTCCTTTTGTTGTAATGATGTCTGCAAGGTAGCCTCTGATTCCTACAGCTTTTCTTGAGTATGGATGAGCTCTTTGTATAATGTCATGAGCATAGCAGCTACATCCTTCTCTTGCCTAAGCTGGGCAACCTCTTCTGTTTGAGGATGAAGAGTTGCTGGGATTTTTAACATCTTTCTCAATGCTGCCATATCAGCATCCCTCAGCTTCAGGATTTCTTGCACTGCTTTAACATCTTTAGGATCATGCCCAAGCTCTATTATAATTTCCTCTAGAGCTTTGATCCTATTGTCCTTAGCTTGAGAGGAAGCCCTTTCTAGCTCAAGTTGTGCAACGGTGTTATTCAGGCTATTTTGTAGCCTATAGTTCACCAGGGTTTTATCTGCCAATGTGGCATAGACCATCTCACCCGTTTGTTTGTGCAACTCTATTTGATCCATTGGGTGGATGTCTTTGGACAGGACCTCCAGGTTGGTCCTGATATAATCTGCAGTTGACTGTGGTTGTTGCACTATTGGTGTAAAATGGCTCATGATCATTTTTCCTTCATGTGCATCATATGCAGACATGAGCCTTTGATGGTTTGTAGGGGCCATTTTCAATAGGTGATTATAAAGTTGTAGCTTTAATGGTTCATTTCTGCTCTTGATATCCTTAAATTGCTGCTTAATGCTTTTCTCACCTTCCCTCCTTTGACTTGAGGAGCTCACTTCTCCTACTGCTGCCCTGTGTTGCTCTTGTTGGAAGGAGCTGGCTGAGGCCTCCATGCTGGGCAGGCCTGTACCTGAAGTTTGCCCCATTGGCATTTCTTCTTCAGAGAAGGGGTTTAGTCTTTGCCTCTTCTCCCCTTGAGTTGGTGATGCTGTAAGGGGAGTCTCTCTGTCTCTTTTTCTGTTCACGTCCTCTCTTTGAGGGGTTTGGAGGACGGAGGAGTCAATCCTTGAATCTTGCCTTGGGGGTGCCATTTGTGCTAGCTGCTACTGTGTGGCCATTGGGTCCTCTGATGTCTGTTCCCCCTGTGCCTGTTGCTCTTTTTGCTGCTGTACCTGTTGGGTTGGCTGCACCTGTCCCTGTTGTGCCTGTTGCTCTTCCATGTCCTTCTCCTTGCCTTTGCTCTGAGCTTGGTCTGTGGTTTGGACTGCCTCTTGATGTGCTGTAGATGATGAGGCAGCTGCTCCTGCTTGAGGCTTTGGCAGAGCGAATACCTATGGAGGAGATTCCAAGTCAGCTAATTTCAGAAGGTGTCTTCTAGCTCTCTCATTCAGTTCTTCTTGTGTGACCTGTTCCTCCAGTGTGCCCCTTTTCCATTTTGGTTGGTTGGCAAATTTTTCAATGTGGGGCAGACTCACATGGTCATATCTAGAGAGCTTATATTTGAGCCTTCTGAATGATATGGAGTGATTAGGGTCATCGGGCTTCGAAAGGAAGGTGGTCTTCAGGCCAAGGCATTCTAGCTTTCTATCAGCTTCTTTCCAGCCCT